>JAHZND010005853.1:0-12029 GCA_027744115.1 Acrocyrtus sp. NNG-2020 | reverse complement strand
ATAAAGGCTTTAGAAAATGCTTCTTTGCTGACACAATATCCATTTTCACCACAGGTCTCATCATAATTTTACGCAGAACACATCACATTCCTTGAATTTCTGTTAACAGCGATTTTGGGAAAAATGCTCTAATATTTAAATGAGGTTAATGCGCTGCTGGACTAATAATACTCCATCATAAATGCCTGGATTCAATCATTTCGACCTTCGATTGGATTGGAGGCTGAACAGGAGATAAGGGATGAGCCGATGAGTTGAGAAGAGAAATTGCGGAGAGCTCATGTTTGTATGGAGATGGATATTTGGATTTGGAGATGCGTGTGTGCTCTACTGCGTTAGCAGTGGAAGGTGAATGCACGTCATTAGCTTTTAGCAGAGAAATGAGTGTTCTTCTCTTTGCTCGTCATCTGTTTTATGTTTAGAGATGAGCTAGCCACTTGTGAAGGTGCTTTGATGTTTGAGGGGAGTTAAGTTAAAGTCACGTTAAGACGCACTATGCACAGTTAGCTTTTTTTAGGTGTTGCATCGTGAAAGGACGCTTTGGTTGCATTTTAACAGTGAGTTGCAAAAATAGCATTTTCATGCGTAGAAAAATATTAAAATGTCAGGAAATTAATTACGGATTTTTGGACGAGCTGTGAGTCTGTGAGTTACTACAAATTGGGAAGGTGTTGATCATGTTGATGGGAGGGAGTGCTCAGTGCTGGATTACTGCATAATTAAAAGTGTAATTTTAGTATGCTTTTTTTGGCTAGCTTGGCTATGCACATGGAGCAAATTTAGATAGAGCTTGTTATTGCGACATGTGACATGTGATGTAAAGGTTACGGACGTTGTTGACACTCACACGTGTGTGGTGCTGGCAAAGATGCATAAAGAGTAATAATGGTTGTGTGTGCAGTTAACTTACAGTTCTCTTCTTTTTTTTGCAGATTGACCTTATCGAGAAAGACTGAACGAGTGCTGGTAGCACGAAGCAGCTGCCGATCTGGAAGGAATTAATCAAGTTTTGGAGTTGGACATTAAGAAAAAAAAGAAACTGAAGTCGTAAAGTCAAGTGGAGAGGATAAAGGGCAGAGTTACAAGTCAGCAGTATACGTTTAAAAAGAGATTTTTTTTACATCTGTGACAGTGCAACGAGGATTTTCAAGAAGGTGGAGGTTGTCCTCAATTATGGAATAGAGTATACTGCCCATCGACGGGATTGCCTTTTTAGGAATGGAAGAAAATGAGGAGAAGGTGTGTGATGATGATTATGATGTGATCGCCTCTATTCTTCACTGCTTGGTCGTGTATCACTATCGCTAATACATCTCTTATTACCATTCATTCACCATTCACTAGGGCCAACAACTGACTTTTAAATGTTTAAAAGAGTTTTTAGAGTGATGGTTGGTGAGGATCCTCATCACATCACTATCATTGTAAAAAGTATATAACGATAGATTAACGTTGCTGGCCAAAGTGGTGGTACTGTTGCAAAAGATATGGTTTGTTTAGTTAGTAATTCTTCTTTCTTCTTCAGTCTTAGTTAGAATGCTGAAAGAGGAGGAGGAGGGGGCTTAGTTTGAATTGCAAAGCAAGATGATGAAAATCAAATTCTTCGTCATTTACTATAAGCTTTAGCTTCATATAAGTGTGGCGTTTGCCGCACTAAGTTTTGGATAAAATGACTAGTGATAACCACTATATTAATTATATTTTACCGTCGCAGATTCGAATCGAGAGGATTTTGGGCATATCAGTGACGAGCAATGCTCACTTTGACTGTGATTCTGGGCTTGTTGCCTACCCTGCTGGGTTAGTGTGTTTGCGTTTACTAGGATAACGATATGAAAAAAAAGTTTACTGTTGATGAGCAACTTCTTTATAAATTCTAAATTTTTACAGGAACACAATCGTCCTATTGGACACAGGGAGTGGTACAGTAGTGACGCACATTGTGCTAGAGACGAGGAAGTCAATTAGTGCCCTGCAGCTGAAAAGTAATTCGCTGCTATTTGTTGCTTCGGAAGAAACAAATTTTTTAAGAGTGGTAAATTGGCAGTCAGGACTCGTGAAAGATATTGCTCCGTGTCAAAATGTGGTTTGCGCAGTAAGTTAAAAGTGACTTAATAATGATTGCCGGAGGAATCTGTTGATGTTATAATTTGTTTGATCTCAACTAGGCTGTATCAAGCGTGCTTGGACTCCTTGTCACCGTCGGCTCGGACAGGGTTGTATCCGTATGGGACTTTAAAGGTCTCACCGGAGCAACCAGTAGGAATGGCAATACACCTGTTAGCACTCCTACTGGTCAACCGAATACAAATCGGGGAAGAAAGCTAGCGTCAAGTTCTGTAGCCTGTAAAGTTTCGTGTGTTTCGTTTTCTCCTGATGGGAATTTTTTCGTTACTGGCGGAACTCGTCATTTAAAGTTTTGGTATCTTCAGCTAGGAAAAGTGAGAACAAGTGAATTATCTAAGTTAATTTTTAAAATGGAGCATTGTTTAATTCTGAAAACTGTGAAAAATTGGGTTTATTTTATTGCAGAATGAATGCGTTTTGACTGGAAGGCCGGCAATTTTAGGAAGCGAGCATTCAAACGCTGATTTTAGGGATGTTTTGACTGATGGTAGTACGACATACGCTGTTGCCAATTTCGATGGGACTGTATCCGCAACTCTGTGCCAATGTAAGAATAATATTATGGCACAATAATTAAGTTAGTTAAAAAGTGGACGGCACGTAAATAATTTTTTCTTTTCATTTTTCAGTCGACGAAAGACGCTTTCTCGACAAATGGGTTCAGCTTAAGGTTCGTGTTTATCATTATCATTAGCTACAATATGTCATAGGATTGTTCGAAATAATATAATTTTTTCTTAGTGAATTGCTTTTATCATGCTTCCATTATTGATTCTACTTTTAGACAAAACAAGCCTTCTGTATGTGTATGGATGAAGATCTGATCTTCATTGGATGCGCGGAGGGTCTAATTCGCTGTTTTAGATCTGGACGATTAGAATTCATAGCTACCTTACCTCTCCCCCATCATTTAGGCGTTGATGTAAGTGTATTCATATTCATATACGTAATATAAATATTTTGTAAAATATTTTCCTTTGATAGTTTGCCAAATTCAATGTTAATCAAATTAAAGGACAACTGCTGAGAATTCTCATTTTTCTTAAATATTTACGACAGATTGCAAAAGTAACAGATGTAACCCTTCTATCATCTCATCCTCCTGGATCAAAGTTTCCAAATGTTGTGGGAATACGTGCACCAGGAGGTAAAAAGATAGTGGCTGTATACGCAGACCATTCTCTATACACGTGGGATGTTCAAGACGTCAAAAGAGTTAGTAATTCTAAATTCTAATCTTTTACTTATGTTCTTGCCTTCACAAATTCACGATGTAAATTGCTACCTACTATTATACTAAAGCTCGTTTTGACTTCAGAATCTATTAAGGATTCACTACCAGAAAGAAACCATTACCAGTGGACACGCCTGATAAAATATGTAAAATGCATTACTCCTTCATTATTCCATTTTCTTGCGTAGGTGGGCCTGTCGCACTCATGGCTTTGGCACTCTGGCTGTATATGGGATCTTGCATTAGGCCCTGCTCCTGCCACTATTAACAACAACACCCCAGCCGGAGGCTTACCGCTGGCATCTACATCCACGTTTCAGTCGTGGCCTGTATTTATTACCTGTTCCAACGATGACACAATACGAACTTGGGACATTCTTAGTCAAACTAAATCCAATCTGTATTCAAATGTTAGTATTCTATGCTCGCTCTTGATCATTTACCAAACTTTCGTAATGTTATGACTTTGCATATTCGAAATGGATGAATGAATTTTTTCATTTGCAACAGGAATGCGTGGACACCAAATACATTTCGACAAGACACCTAGACTCGCCTCTCTTTATATCACATGGGAATGGGGTCCGTTGTGTGGGTATTGGATCTTCATTTGTATGCTGCGGGGACAGGCAAGGAAACCTACGTTTGTGGAGATCAAAATCGAAAAACGAGGTGATCAAAATTAAAGCTCACAAAGAAGAGGTGCTCGCAATGGATGTGAAAGCCTCACTTATCGCCACTGCCTCACGTGATGGTACCGTAAATCTCTACAGTATTGGACAAGTAAGTAGGGATATGTAATAAAACTGATCAATGATATAACTTAATGATTGCTGAGATATAATCTGCTATCAGTGCAGTCCAAATATGGCCATTGTAATAAAATAGGTGAACACATAACAATGATGATAATGAAAGAAAATAATAGGATTATAATGAGAATGGCCATTTGTTTTTCCAAATATTGTATGTTTTAGCACTGGTAGTACTTGTGTAACCAGCAATCTTTTATTTACACATTTGGTATGCTTTCCTCAACTGATGATGATTATGCTCTTTATAGGAAATCGTAAGATTGGCTTCTCTTCAGGAACACAAAGGATCAGTGACAAGTGTAAAGTTTTTAATTTCGGACAGGAATGTACCTCATTCACTACATGTAATTTCATGTGGAGCAGATAAAAATTTGGTGTTTAGGCAACTAATTTCGAAAGGAAGTCATGAAACAGGAAGTAATGGGGAGACTTTAGATATTCTACAACCGGATTGGAATGGAGACGTTGATGTCCATGTTACCTTCGGTAGTTTCTAGCAAGACACCACTGTTTGATTTAGAACTGGACTCTGCTGGAAAACATGTGTTAGTGGCATGTCAAGATGCATGTGTTCGTGTATATAATGTATCTACAGGAAAACATAGTAAAACGCTAAGAAGTAATAATCCAAGTGTAGTGCTAGGGACTATTATAAAAGTGACTTTGGACCCTAGTGGCTACTATGTAGCAGTGGCATCTACTGACAAAGCTATTACAGTCTTTGATTATTACAAAGGAGACATTGTGGCAACATTGGTATGAATAGGACATTCTCTACTTTAAATGTCAAACTACTTGTATAATTTTCGTTTAATAAAACATTCGTTTGCTATTGACTGTAATACAGGTGGGCCATTCAGAGCTGGCTACCGCACTAAGATTTTCTCCAGATTTTCAGACACTATTGTCCGTCGGTGGGGACTCTTGTGTATTTGTTTGGAATCTCCCGAGAGAAATGGTTGTTACAATGGAGGCACGAATGGGCGAGAAAAGGTCCCGACAGGGTTCGAAAAAATCGATAACTCCAGCACCAATGTCAGACTCACCAACGAATCCACCATCTCCCGTTCGTCCAGATTACCGGTAATTTATTTTGAAAGCTATAATTGCATGATCTATATTATATTTGCGTTCTTAATGTTATATATTTTGGTTTATGTATCTACTCAAAATACAGATTCAGTTTTGGCCAACTTCCTGACTGGGCAAAGAAGCAAATGAAAGGAGAAAGCGCATCATCGTCTCCAGCTCCACAAAAGAAACCATCCGTGGCATTACCGCAGGGGAAATGGAGTGAGCGTGTCGAACAAGCATCTGGAGCAATGACAATAAAATCATTCTATCATTCAGATACAGTTGTTCCTGTGCCATTTACAAAAGCACACGGGACAAGCTCAGGGAGCATGAAAGACATCCCGACAGCTGTGGCTGTGGTTGATAGTCCAGACCTTACCAGTATCAGTATACCAACTACAGAGCCGTTCTCAAAGGNGTTGTTCCTGTGCCATTTACAAAAGCACATGGGACAAGCTCAGGGAGCATGAAAGACATCCCGACAGCTGTGGCTGTGGTTGATAGTCCAGACCTTACCAGTATCAGTATACCAACTACAGAGCCGTTCTCAAAGGTCACTAGTACAAGTTCAGATAAGGAAGACAACAAAAGTTTTGAAGATACTCCAAAGGCTGCTGTAATAGAGAGAGAACTGGTATAAATCAAAAAATAAAATACTTACCTATTCGATATTTCAGCAGGGTTCATTGAGTTTTTAAAATTCTTATTTAAAAATGCTTTTTTAATATAGGAAGGAGATGATGAGGAATCAACAGATTTCTATTCAGACGTAGGAAAGTCTACGGACGGAGAGACGGTAGAAGTTTCTCGTTCACATTTGAGTAAAATGAGGTCAGGTAGTGATACAGATGACAGTGGCTCTGTAAGATCTTCAAGCAGAGCAATGTCAAGTTACAAGGACAATTCATCGTCATCTCATCCATATGAAATAGTCAGAAGTAGAAATGCAGAGCTAATAATGTCAGTGAAAATGAAGAATCGAGAAATATCCAAGAGCCGTTTAGAGTTAGAAAAAAGACTAGAAGAAACAAGGAAAAAGCTTCAAAGTGTAAGTGTAATTAGTATTCCTGTGTTTGTTATTCATTTATTTCTATCCATGCATGAAAGAAACATTTAATTGTCTTTTTACCTTACAGATTGGTTATAAGTCAATGAGTCAGTCAACACAAGATTTAAGTCGAAGCTATGGAAAAGGTATGAACACATTCCAACCAATGTTATTTTTGTTTACTTTACAAAGTAGAGTAATTAGAGTAGGCCGAAATTGCACCAAAGCCTATTGCTAATGGGAAACAAAAGGTATAATTAAGCAAGTTACTGTATATGTAATTTATTGTCATTGATGATCTCTGGGCTATCTATTTGTCTTTCTGGGTTTCTGGCTATTTGGTGTTTGGGGTTTAACTACAACTTGCATTTGTTTTTGGTATAGTTCTTACACTTAGTGCACTCATTTTAATGAACCACGCAAACTCCGCATTTAAGCGACCAACTTCTCACCAGCCTGAGTCACAGCTTCATCATATCAGTACAAATCAGCAGACTGTATCCTCTTCCCCTCTCCTACGATCAACGCCTCTATTGCAAAATGGAGTTGGATTTTCATCGACCTCGTCGACTTCCAATTCCACATCAAACTGTTCTAGTTTAAATTCAGCATCAGCACCCCCACCTCCTCTACCAACGCCAGAATCCAATAACACACGTCTGATTAGTGTTGTTCATCGTCACTCTTCTGCTCCTGCTCTAACTACGCTTGCTGCTAGTCATGTAAATAACTTACACCATCCGCAATCCGTCTCTTCCGCAATGAAATCTAATTCTCACTTCAATAGAAACTCAAAAATTGTGCAGAGTGTTCCTCCGTCCACCAGAGTTAGCGTTGCCCCATTAGGTTTGATCGGATTTCATTCGTTTGGTAGCAAGCTTTTCTGCTTTCTAAGCGGTGACAAAAGTTACATGCTTTATTTCATTTCATTTAATTACTCTCCCCTTTTTGGCATGTGCTACTGATCGACTTTGTGCATCTCTAGACTATTTATTCATGCATGCCTTATTAACCCCGTCAATGCGTATTGTAGTTTTGAAATCGCTTTTTGATTACACAAGGAGACCAACTAATTATAAGTTGTAGATAGAACTTAGTCTAATCTTTGAATGTTTTGGAATGTGTATTTTGTTTGTGTTTGTGATATTTTAACAAAATAATTTTATTTCTAGAATATCTAATGGATGATTCAGATGATGATAGAGAGGACGAGGAAAGCAGTACCAGTGGGATTCGACGAACTTGTTCCCTCTCCGACCTGAATGCTTTACCAAACCCTAACAGTAGTTCTAGTTCCACTGCCCCGAGAAGAAAGCGATCCTTTCACAAACATCGCAATGGTTTTAACTTAGTTTTACTCTTATTTTGAAATTTTATTTGTTTTTAGCAGTATATGTAGGAGAATGTGAATATCTTTATGTTTATCCAATCATTGGTTCCTTTATGTTTATGGTGCATTTGGTCGAGGTGGATCGGTTTCATTTCATGTTTTTTGTTCCCTAACTTTAATGTGCTTCTGCTGCAGCTAGAAAATAGCTAGAATTGCCATTTACTTTCAACATCGTTCAGTTATGTATATTCTATTGCATGTTTGTGCATGAGCAAAATGTTAAGTCCTGCACATTTTATGGTAAAATTTGCAGAAAAATCTCGAAACACTGGAAAAGGTGCTTTTGATCCTCAGCAGCTATTAACTAGAAGCGTCTCTGTTTCCGCCTTAATGAACCCAGCACAGGTAAAAACAAAAATGGAATATTGGAAAATACGCTGTGTGGGGATTTAATACTAAATCTATATGTACGCCACATGAAACTAATCCAAAAATGCATGTTCTGGTCTTTCTTCTGTGCTGCACGTTAGAGCGACTCAGAGCCGGAGTCAATGCCTGCGACTCCATCTTATATGTCTAAAACTATCAGCTCTCAGGGAAAATCTAGGAAAAAGCCTCCTACGGTGATTTCTGCCTACTCCCAAGGTACCACTCTCACTTCGGTGTGAGGAACAGTGGCCAGTCTGCTTTCAGTGCTTTTTGCTTTTCACCGGTAAAGGTTCCTACTAGCATACGGTTTTTGTTCTTGGTAATTTTTAGAAAATCTTCGAGACGGTGGTGGAGGAAGACTACGTGTTTCTGCTAGTGAGCAGAATCTTACCAAAGTCGGCACCTCAAAAGCACCTACACCGATGGCTAGGAGTAAAGTAAATGCCCCAACGATGAAAAAGCCCCAACAAGTCCATGGAGTAACGAGGGGGATGGCAGTTGCAAAAGTTACCGGTGTTCGACAAGGAGAAGCGGATGATGGTACCTGTAAGATATTAATCTGACATTCACTCATAGTATACTGTACCAAAATGATCGTATTTAAGCTAATCTGTTTTTAAATATTATTTGTACTATTTAATAGTGAGCTTAACAGCAGCGTCCTCAAGTGTGGAACAATTGAAAAAATCACTTGATCAAGTGATTCTTCTTCGTCACAGGGTTTCGTACGAAAACATTCCTGAGGATGCTCCCATCTGTCGTATTCTAGATGATGGGCTTCGTGCAGTTCACAGAGCGTTACATGAAACAGTAATGTTCCAAGACACACGACCAAAAATCATTACAGAACATGAACCAACCATTTTATAGCATTTACCCTTTGCTAGACCTCGCTCAGCAGTTTACAAAAGTGTCTTCCTTTGAGATTAAATGAAAGAAACGCTAAAATAAGTAATGTTTAAGAAACCTTCGTATTCGTTTTTAATAACACGCTCTTGTAACATCACATGTAAAAATGAATTGTCAGTGTAACCCCGAATTCAGTTATTACTATTATGTTCTCACAGTGCAGTGTAAGTTAATTTTTTTAAAAAAAATAAGATGTACATATAAGGCAGTTTTAAAATGGCAGTATCCTACCTCAGTTTTAACCAAGTGTTAGCGTTTTAATTAATTTATGATTTGATGTATGAAGACAATGTGCAGCAGTCACTGAAAAATAATTTTTAGAGAGTGTTGACTAATACTGATTAATTCTTTTATACATTGACACTGACTTTCAGCAGCTGTTATAAGAATAATCTAGAACGAAATCGTAAGCAGCATTTTCAAAGAGTGCCAAAGATTATCCTTCTGATCCAATATTAACTCTGTTAATCTAATTACAAATGGAGTCATGATTTTTATATTGAGTGTAATGTAATAAAAACATACTTTTAGTATTTTTAATTGCTTCAATTTACAACTATGCATCGCTGTTTGGTGGGAGCAAAATGAGCTAGTACAATAGAATAAGTATTAAACATATCTTTCTGGCAAAGCCAGCTACTACTTTGTTCTAGAGAAAGTTTTATCAACTTGACAATAATCTGATCCGATTGACTACATAGTAATTATAGCGCAAATATGAATATATCCAACACAAATCATAACGCTGTAATAGCCGTAAAGGAATACATGCAAATTACAGTATACCTAGTTTATTAATTAAATTAGTTTGCATCAGACTCATCTGTTTCAGAAATCCGTAATTGACTATGCTGAAATATTTAAGCGTCTACGTAGGATTTGGAAGTGTGCTGTAATTCCCGCACCTTTAACATAGCAACAATTTAAAATTATTAATGTCGATTAAAATCTTCCAGCTATCTTGAAGGATAAGAAATTAAGCATGATCCGCGTACAAATTACATATGCATTTTTATAGTGCAATGCATCAACAATTTTACGTACTCACTAAACACACGTCGAAATTATTTTTATTCAAATTTTAATTGGGAATCAAAATTTTTAAAAGCATATAAGAGGAGGCCAGAACCTCGAAGCAACACATTATATTATGCCGCCAAACGGTGGAAACGGTGACCCAACGGGGAATGTAGCACAATGGCTTCAGACCGGTTGTCCGCCTTCAGATCCCTTAGGAGAACTAGCCACAGTCGGAGCTACAACCGCAAGATTAATTCGAAGTGCCAGTGGACATGGATGCTGCTCAGGATGCCATTACGTAAACGTAATAGTCGCAACGCCGTGCTGCCCTGATGGAGGAAAGTCGTGCTGTTCAGATGCACAAAATCGTAACATTTCGGCTCCTCCAATCAAAGAATCTTATGATCCAAGCCTTACGGCACCTACAAGTGGAGGAACTTCGGGAGGGCCTATGAACTCAACAAGACCTGGCACCCAAAATTCAACACCTCAAAGTCGGCCCATTCCTATAAGCTGTCAAGGAAATCCACAAATGACTATGGCGGGACCAATTCCATTTATACCTCCTCGAGACGGCATACAGGGTAGATACATAGGAAGTGCTGATGCGTCTATGGAAAGTTCAATTCGTCCAGGACCACCAAACTCGTCGTCAATACCGGATCCATCCAGCATTCAAGAATATTCAACTGAGAGCTCCGATTGGAACACTACTAGTGAAGAAAGCGACCAGAGAAACTCTAGTCGTGGTCCAAGCTTGGGTGCAGCAGATGATTCTCAAGCACCGGTGCAACCGTCGGGTGAAAGTAACGGAGAAGAGTTAGCCTACCCGAATTCATCCCGACCTGGAAGTGCGTCTGGGTCCTACTCATCGCCCTCTAGAAACTCAACTGGGTCCTACTCACAACGCCCTGGAAGTGCAGCTGGGTCTTACTCATCGCCTCCTGGAAATTCGTCCGAATCCTATCCATTCCCCCCTGTAAGTTCTGGATCATCCTCCGTACCACCAGGAAATTCAACTGGATCACCTAGAACTTCGACTGGATCATACTCATCACCTGCTCCTGTAGACTGTTCCTATGCTAGCGGCGGGAGGTCGTCAGGCTGTCCAACCTGTGACGGGAGGTCGTCAGGATGTCCAACCTGTGGCGGGAGGTCGTCAAGCTGCCCAACCTGTGGCGGATCTAGTTGCAGTTGTGGCGGTGGCGTTTTGGAGGACTCGAGGACTTATGGCTCGTCAGAATGTCAGACAAGTAATTCTACAAACGCTAGTGTGGGTATTCAGTGTGAAGCTCCAATGGCAAGCGATGTTGGTCATAATATCCAAGGAGCCCATATTCAAACGCATAGCTTTCCTAATGCATCTATGGGTCCAATGGACTCAACAGGAATCCAATATCCAAATTTTCCACCACCTAATGGGTACTACCCGCCAAACAATGGAAGCTTCAATATGGGCAATGGGACCTACAATGTTCCTCCTGGCAATGGAACCTACAATGTTCCTCCTGGCAATGGAAGCTTCAATGCTCCCCCTGGCAATGGAACCTTCAATGCTCTCCCTGGCAATGGAACCTTCAATGCTCCCCCTGGCAATGGAACCTTCAATGCTCCCCCTGGCAATGGAACCTTCAATGCTGGGCCAACCAATCAAGTCTGCAATTTGACCCCTGGATCCCCGCAATCTCCCGATGATAAGAAACCAAGATTTTTGGTCACTTTCAGTGTCCGAGCTCCTGACGGTGTTCAACTCCCAAGCAACTTAACCAATCCCAGTGGTGGAAGTAGCTGTGGTTATCCTTCTCCGCCTCCACCTAATAGTTTTGGTGGATGCCCTTTTCCTAACATGTCGGGATCTGGTTACAATCCAAACGCAACCTGGGGATCTCAACCCCAAACCTTTAACGCCTCATTCAACTTGGTTCCTAGAAGTCCGGGATCACCAGGCATTCCTCCAGCAAATGGACCTGCTTGCCCCTTTAATGGATCAAATATGTCCTGACCTGTGCAATAGTAGTTCATAAATGGAAACAAGGCGAACCG
>JAHZND010005851.1:0-10376 GCA_027744115.1 Acrocyrtus sp. NNG-2020 | reverse complement strand
CATCATACCTTTTACGGGCTTTGATGACCTACTCAAAAGAGAGTAAATTTTAACTTGTCTCGCATTAGCCGGCACTCTTGTGATTTATCAATTCAATTTTAACTAATTATTTTTACCTCATTTCCCAGCCAAACTAAGAGGAAGGAGGAAGCTACTGCAACTAACAAAACTAGTCCGTATAGAGGGGGAACAGTGATTTGAATTGCGTCCATTTCTGCTATTTAATTTTAGCCTTCGTTAGCGCACCTTGGAAAATAAATTCCAATGAATAGTCGCTGCAACCGTCCAGCTTGAGTTCTCCTTTCAAAGTGCTAAAACATTCACATTCTCAAGTATTCCTGGCCCATAATCGGAATCGGGCATATTAGGTATTAGATATTTAGATAATAATAACATTATTACTAATCACTAATTACACATTCCGCAAAAGCAGATTCACTCTCTGGTGAAAAAACATGTGCATGTACACCTCACTGCTATCATTCCGAAACGTCAGATCCAATGATTCAAGGTCACCATTGTTTCAAGGACGATGAATTTTACAAGCAAAAAGTCATGAGATGGTATTTAGCGTCGAGACTCTTCATATTTCTGTGCGAAGGTCATCCTCAGAAAAATTGCTGAAGAGCGTAGGTATGTACAGTGATAAGTGGCATAATATTGCAATAAGCTTTGCTCATCTACAGTCATAATTTTGGGAATGTGTCAGCTTTGATACTACTTTAAAGTGAGTTGAACTACTTTTTTTTACCATACAATTGTGTAAAAATATGGAATGCAGTGAGTTCCTGGACGAGAAAGACTCCTGAGAAAAGCAGACCGGAGAGGAGAACTGCAAAGACGACCAGCACATTTCCCTGCATTCCCGCCTTCAATTCTGTGTTATCTTCCGGCATGTCTAAATTCTTTTTTGAGGCTGTAATTGCTTCATGAATAGATCCCACCACATCCATCCACATTTCCACTATTCCAGACTCCTTCAAAAATGCGACTTTAGTCATAAATGGAGATGAAATCCATCCCTCCATGTAAAACTGGAAGGAGGGTTGGTGGTAAATTTCCTTTCCAGAATATATCCCTTTTGAATTCCCTGACCTCTCATAATCTCCAGTCTTACCTGCTCTTACAATTAACCCAGTTCTATTGCAGTCTCTGAGTTGGGAACGCAGAAATTTTTCTTCCTATCGATAGATATCTCTGTTCGAGAATTCTTCCCCATTCGAAGCTACTCGTGCTTAAATTTCTGAAGTTGAACCAACTGATGATTGTATTTAGCGTGCTATAATAATGCGGAAGCAGTTCACTATTGTCAAAGACGAGCTCATTTAGTGCCGAAGTTTTCTCACTTAAGTAGTACGGTTCCTCCAAGACAATTTTTCCGATTTCGGAGAAAACTTGTACAAAAATCGACCCATTAATATATATAGTCACCCGATGAGATTCAACACTGACGACGTCTTCTCCAGAAATACTTCCCCAATCCACGCTCAGTGCATCCTTATCAACCCACACGTGCCTTGTTGCCACGAAAATTTTGAAGTGGCTCTCAAGGAGCTCCTGAAATCTCTCGTATTTTAATACTTTTCGAGGACGGAGAATATCGTACACGTTTGAATTCTTATATCCGCTACTCAAAACTATTCCCAGTAAAAGAAACAGACCAAGTGAAAGTTTGTGAGGAGCTGTCATTATAAACAACTTTGGAAGCGGCTCGCCCTGCTCCAAGGTCACCTTCAACAGAGAAAAAATCATTCTAAGTTTATTTACCAAACTAAGGCTATCTCTACGTGGCAAAGTCAAAATTAAAATTGTGGCAGTAATTAGACTCCAGACAACCCAGTCGTAAACTTTGACAAGCTGGCTGAAAGCAATCGAATGATCTTTATATCCTATGATTTTTATATCCGCACACTACAAATCGAAGGGCATTAATGGAATCAGAGACAAGCAGCGGAACATGCAATTTTTTACTGCCCCCATCATAATCAAAGTTAAACTGGGAGAAAACATTATTATGTAAGAGAGCGTCATAGCTCGTCTGTGATCGCAGATCACCATTCACACACCAGATCTCGGGTCCAATGTGGAAGCTATAATTTCCCATGACTGATACCCAAATGTAGGCTAGTACGTGTCCTATCATGTCGTCGACATCCCGAAAATCTTTGCTTATTTCTTGTAATGGACTTGTTAAATGCCCAGATTTAAAATAATTTCTGCAAAGAGATAAATGTTTCCAAAGATAGTCCTCTCCTCCAGACATTATCCAGTGCATTGTCTCAAAAAGTGGAGCGCTGAAGATTCTCTGAAGTTCACCTGTTTCTAAGGGGGCTGGATTGGAAATTGTTTCCAGCGTATAGTAGTCCGTCGGAATTATTCCACGATAGAGATATGGCCGAGGAGTGATAAACTTTAGAAGCTTAATGGTGCAGATTGCGGTGCCAGCACACTTCTGAATAATTCCAAAGACGAAAGCATAATTTTGAGCAAAGTTCTTCTGCAAATAAAATAGGCTGGTCAAACTATCTCTAATCCAGCCTATAAGAAGACGTTCCTCCTGCCACACTTCAACTACGTTTCCGATAAGAATGTGGAAGATAGCTCGTCTGCTTGGCAGAATTTTTCCAAGGTCGTTGGCAAACTGTGTCCTCTGATAGTGCCACACTTGTGGATGTCGAAAGTAGCTCGTTTTTAACCCTGGGAGACTTTTCAGGAATTTTTGGAAAGCAGTGCGATTTCCACGAGCTGGAAATAGGTCGACTCGAAATTCCCATGTCCATGGTTTTGATTTTAAGACGTACCGAAAGAAGTGTAGCTGTGTGCATCGTCGTGAGTACCATTCACTCTCAGATTCGCTTTCTTCAACAACATAATCTACATCCGGTCTCGGATGAAGTAAACAGGTAAGGTAATTGTCCTTAGAAAAATATTTTCGGCGTTCTGTTATCCAAGCAATAAGATTACCATGCAACGGAACTCGAACTATTGCTGGAACAGGTTTCCGAATTATTATAGGAACACGCAAATTGGCAACGTGGACTCCGTTGAAATTAGTCAAAATTAGAAAGCAACTTGTTTCGCCCAGTTTTGAGAAAATGGAAAAGTCTAGGGGAGCACTGAGAGACATCCAAAGGTCAGACAAAACTCGGGAATAGTTCTTTGCAGAATTAACATCAGCAAGAAGTTCGCCCACTGCAGATTTATGGAAACAGTATTGGGAAAGTGAAACAGCTAGAAAAAATAATTTATACATTGTCTATCTGAAACGGAGTTTTGTTACCTTCTCCGACTCTAGCTAAGATTAAGATAAAAATTACTTAAATAACGAACAGGTTATACAAGTTGTTAATATTTCTAATATATAAATTTGGCATTTGGCAAACATCAGCAAAATTCTATTGTGGAGAAAACAAAAACGTGAATTGATCATCCTTTGTTTTCGGCAAACACAAATATTTTCTTTTCAATTGAGTTCGTCACTCACAAAATGTGTGTGGAGTATGCCATACCGAGATGTCACGTTTCATGTTAAATTGACACGTTAAGCTTCATGCACCTGCAATGCTATTTGACAAAGTTATGCCTATTTGTTGCCATAACAGTTACGCTAACACAAACTTATTTACCTATATAAATTACTAAAAAAATTAATTATATAACGCCTTGTCCTAAAATGACTTCAGGAATTACGTTAGAATTTGTACATGCCAAATCTTGTAAGCGGTAATTAGGGACGTTTTCATGCAAACATTTCTAAGTTTCCCGCAAGTTATTATTGATAATCCGAAAAGCTATCAAAATGTAATTTGCACGAAAAAGCAAGTAACTAGAAAACACGTAATCAAAATCTAGGTCGTTTGTGGACTAATTCCAGGACAGGCGAGTGGCTTTGGTTTTGGAATTAATTTAAATCCTGCTTAATCATAATCGTAATCCCGATATCACGAAAGAACTTCTAATTTCATTTTGTACGAGGGCTATCTTAAAAGTAGATTACTTTATTTTGGAAACGAGGCCAATCCGCATTTACTATCACTCACCATCAGTACCATTTGGTTACACTACGACTGTCATTTCAGACATACTGAAATATACTTTTTTTAAATTTTAACTAGGTACTAACTTCTAAGCTATCCACCAAGAATGAATTGGTCCCATAAATGCCATCTTTTGATTGGCATTTGGTTCATTGTCATAGCCACGTTAGTTAATTTCTGTCCCTCCTCACAACTTCCACTTTCTTTTACGAACATTTCAAAACTGCAGCTTTACCTTCCACCACTACGGTTTACGGAACAAGGACATACTCATTCGTCATACAAAGGAGAAACTGCCTTTACACGGCAATAACTATAGGCGCACCTACTATCAGCAAATATTCTACGACGTTCTCCAAGAGTTCCAGAAGCGGGACCAAATCCTCTCCGTGAAAATAAATGATAGGGAGGGCAACTACAGCATGCGTTTTTCTTGGGGATACCAATATTATCTGCCAAAATTTTCTGACTGCCCTGTCTATTTAGTGTTATATCATGTAAATTGCATCAGCTTTCTTTTCAGTGAAAACTTTCAAAGTGACACTACAAATCCGCACTTTCTCTGGTTTCTCCACTTTTCTTTACTTAAGAAGGGTAAGCTGGTGAGAGATCACTTTTACGAGCTTCGCTTTCCTAATACAGCACTCTTAAAAATTTCGAATTTTCAGTTGACCTTTTTGATCTGCATTACCTGCTCACGGTCCAAGTTAAAAGTGTATCCAATTAACCTGCAAATTAAGGACGTCAATGAAATAGCTCGGATTTGGAGCGTAATGCATCGGAATATGAGGGGCAACATTGTATTTGTGTCAGCAAGTTTATCAAATTCAAAAATAACCAAAGATCTGAGATATGGGAAATGGCACCAGGACTGTGTAAAAGAGGGAACTGCCGATAGCATAATTGGAACATCTCTAGCAAAGTGCATTCTTCTTTTCCTCCTTGGTAAAAGTTTTAATTTTACTTTAACAGTTCAGAGGAAATTCTTGACGCCATTCAAAATCGGATTAGGCTTTCCTCCAGACGAAGAGACAAGGGAAGCCTTTTTTGTCAGTGGGTATCACTGGCTGACCCACGGTGTGACTTTTAAACGTTATGCATTTGTCGTAGTTCACCGAAGCAGTAGTGTAGATGGACTTCGGGTAAAGTATCAAATCGAAGGTATCCTTCGACCACTCCCCGTCAGCGTCTGGATTCTGCTAATAGGGTGCAGTCTATTATCCGCAGCTTTATTTAATCGAAATCGTTTTTCAAATATCCCAACCTACAAAGAGTTTGCGAGAAAGTTGAAAGAAACTTGGTTTTACTTAAGCGGGCTACTTCTTGGTCAGGGAGCCCCTGACTGGATGGTGACGAGTGAGTCACTCGTTCAAATTACACTTTGGGGGCTGTGGTCCCTCGTTGTACTGGTGATTTCAAATATGTACGGTGGCGACATTTTCTCAATGCTAACTGCGGCCATTGAGCCGGTCACTCCAAAGGATGTCGCATCTCTGCTGAGCACTGAAACACTTTTGCTGACAAAAACAGGTTGTAAATCTGGTAGGGGTAGGGGCGCCAAGTCGATTTCCTGTCTTATTGACATGGCTATACCCAGTGCCCTCCAGGGCACCACAATTCGACTTGAAATCTTAAGGAAGCTTCAAAAAAGGGTAGTCTGGAGAAAGGAATACTATTATAATCAGTTAGCGTCGTTAGCAGTTTACAACTGGACAGTGAGTACAAATGAATTTGACGTCCGGGACCTTCCCGACTCGTTTGCACTAGTTGAGCTTGAAGACCAGCTAAGCCTATTCAAAGCTTCGATGCAACTTAATACTAAAATTTGGATTTCCAAGTCTGCGCCAGTTCCTCTTTTGGGACGCTGTGAATTCTATGTAGTGAGAGGAAGTTTCTTTTCCTCAGTTTTCGAGGGAGGACTTTCAAGACTGATTGAAGCCGGTTTTGCCTACAAGTATGAGAAAGTTAGCTCCGCGGTTAGAATGTACTTTGGACTAGATTACGCTAACAAAGCTATGCAGGGAAACAATTTTGTAGAGGTACCAAGGAAGGGCTCTGATAATGAGTATTTACGCAAAGAGAAGACAAAATATTTATGGTGTCCAATAAATATTTATGACGGCTGCCGCAACCACAAGGATTGGTTAAGAAACCAGTTCTCTCCAATTTCAGCAGAAGTGCATTTAGGCATCCTTTACTACTGGCTGGCGGCCAATGCAGGCATTTTCTCAGTATTTGTTTTGGAAATTTTAGTAAGTGAATGGAATAAGATCGGGAGCAAAGTTTCGACGTTTTCATTGAGAAATAGGACAGAAAAAAGTGCTCTTGAGTAAGTGATGGTGGCGATTTTGAGAAAACAAATTAATGTAAAATGAAATCTCGACGCTCCCCTCCTAATTATCACAATGAATAACTAAAAGGCTATGTAATTAAAGTCATATAAATAAATCGATTAAAATTATCTCTAACAATTTAATGTTAATATTTCTTATGTAATGTGGTTATTTTTATCGTAACAGCTACCATTCCCCAGTAATTCAACTGAGAAAAATTTTTGTCTCGGAATAGCGAATTAAAACTTGGAGTATGGCAGCTGGCTACAAGTTGTAACCATACAACTCAAACTCATATGAACTGTGCGTTATTAAGACGAAGTGAATTTACGGAATTGGAGGCTAGTAAATTTTTGCTGCAGATTGAAAACAGTTGACTGTGTCGGACAATTGCAAACTTGACTACTGGCAACTCGTTTGGTGTTGGTTAAGTTTATGTGAGAGATTAGGGATACTAATCAACCAAATACACGTGTCATAAAGGTACCTATATTGCTAGGAATGACAAAAAAGACGTTTTGGTTATACCAGCAACGCTATACCTTCATAACTGCAAGATTAACTTATTGCTAAAAAATTGTAATTATGTAGCATAAAAGCTCACTTTCGGTTATGGATTCCACGGAAATTTTAGGCATAACCCTAATACCCAATCAGTAGATTAGGTATACTTCAAAATCCAATATCCGGATTAAAATTTAAAAAAAAATACATGGGTATTTAGTATTTTTATATTGTTGTCAATGCAGAACATTTCCAGGTCAACTTGGCATTTTCATATTCATACTATCCATTTTAAACGATGTGGATTCTCGGCATTGCTGCACCAATAAATAATGGAAGCCAGGCTGCACTAAATTTTTTTTCAGTCAAACTAAAGAAAGAACAGCCAAAGAGAAATGACAAAATTCGATTTTCAATATGCTACCCACTTCGTCGAAAGGCAAATAGGTACCTTAACATTTTTCATCGTCTAACATTCATTCTGTTCTCCTTCATTCGACATTTTCGATGGACCAGAGTTGCAGGGCTCTTGAGTTGAGACTGTAACTAGTTGCAAAACAGCGCATACCCCAGCATTAACCCCTGCCCTTATACTATTTTATAAATTTCTCGAATCTTGGAAAAGTTTCACTATCATGAGTTTTTGAAATGTTGATAGTTCAATTAATACTATTGGTGCAGCTTACAGGGTCAGTACTAGCCCAACGCGACAAAGAATATTCATCTGCTTGTAGGCGTGAGCCCAGGGTAAAAGTTCCAGGAAATAATGTACATTTACGGCGACTTTCATCTAAACTGTTTTCACTCTGGGCGCCCACTCAAAGTCCGGTAAACATGGCATGGATAAGTAATTTTGAGAGTAGCCATTGTCTTTTAATTGTGACCAACTATATGGGATTAGATATTAAAAACCTTAACCATCCAATACTTGTTCGAAAGGTAGTTCCAGCAGTAATATACGATGCAACAATCACTGTGGATGCTATAGTCAGGTTGGGGCAAACTCCGTTTTTGAATTACTTTAGTTCATGCACTACAATTTATGAAAATTCACTACAAAAACATGCAAAACTAATCTATAATCAGTCACTCTTTCAAAGTATGAGTAACTGAACTAATTTAATATTATCTGAATTAAAGCCTTATTGACCCAGAAGTGGTCCGCTGTCAAACAACATGGGTATTGGAAAAAGCAGGAAATTTTTCGGGGGATCCAACTTACTTCTGTTATCCAAGAATATCGGAATCCGACGACAGAAATAGTACCCGCTACCCATGGCGCTGTCCTATGCTCGAGCCACTCTTGATTTCACCTCGGTCCAAGCCGTGGCTATGCGAACTGACAGTGGACTTGTTTCCCCCGGCAATGGACTGGTGGCAAAGAGATTCAGTTTATCAGTCTGTTCACAAAAATCACATTCCATTTCAAATCTCTGATAAAATGATTCCAATGATGACATATCCGGCATTATGGAGATACCCGATGAACCGATACGGAGAGGCACACACATTTTTTGCTAATCGCTGCACATCTCCACCAATTCATTTCTTACTTGTTCAATCCCAACCCTGGAAAGCAAATACTCGTCATCCCCACCTAAATTTCTTATGGACGAAAAACGCTCACACACACAAATCATTTTTAAAGAGTTCAGCATGGCTGGAGAATTGTGAGTTTTTATTAGTGGAAATGCATTTAAATAATTTAGATTTAACCTGGGAAATATTCTCAATCCAGTATATAAGAAGTGTCCCAAGGTCGTGGTTGTATTCATTGATTCCTTTTGACGGCGACCTGACCATGAAAAATCTTCACAGCATATTTGACCACAGTGCATCTTCACAGGTAGTTTCATGGATAGTCAAGATTAGTACATCCCAGGTAAAGTCCGAGCAGTATTGCGATCCATCTTTTCATCGTATGAATAACCACCATGCACTTCGTGAAATCATCGAAAAAGTGGGCTTAGATCAAGTACTGGAGCACATTCTGTTCCAAGAACTAGCTTATATAATGAGTAATTCTAGTAATATCTGCAATGGAAAATTTTATGAGTCTTTATTTTCATTGCAATTTCAAGGTTCAGCTGTACCTGGAAGTCACTTAAATTATCTTTTCCAAACCCATTTGATGCTCTCAACATTGTTACGTGTCTGAGAAAAGGGCATGAGAAAGTACCATTTATGGAACTGATTACAATTTATGACATGTGCACGTGGTCGTTTATTGCTGCATCCGTTATTGCTTTGGCTACTGTTCTTCTTACATGTCTTACCTTTTTGGCCACCAAAACAAGCACAAAGTCAGTTCTGTACAGAGCAATTTCATTGTTTAAGTTTCTTGTTGAGCAAGGAGATCCGTTTCCTGCTGACACATTTACGGGATCAGATCGAATCCGAATCATGCTTGGTATTTCTCTCCTCATGGGCATTATAATAAGTAATGGGTACAAAAATAACAACGTTTACAGGATGATCCTTCGTCCGAAACCAATTCGCTACACTGATTTTAAAGAGTTCGTCAAAGACGGCCGGATAGTATACGCTAGCACCTTTATACTTGCTTCTTTTGACAAGAATACCTTAAAAATTTCCGGTATAGTGATTATGCGGCAAGACAAACAAAATCACTCAGTTTTCTTCTACACCCTCCCTGATATTCGTTGGTATACGGCACTCACAGAAGTACGAGCACGGAGTCTCCAAGTGTCATACGAAAGCCGAGAAGAAATACAAGTTAAAAGGCTAATTCTAAAAAACACTAGGGGCAACCTATCGCAGAGTAATTTGGAGGCTGCGGTTATGCGCGCTCACAATAAAGGGAGTAAAAAGGTGCGCAAAGGAAAGAAGGAACTAAAAACAAGCTACCTGAGTGTTATTGAAGAGAGGGATTTTATGAATGGTCTAGAACATTGCGCACAAAACAAGTTTAGTTACATTGTGCCGACTCCTTTTGCTCATAGGATGGTAAAGAGATTTAAGGTCGCTTACATGCTCAGCAAAATTTATCTTCAACGTTCTGTAGAATTTTGTGCAGAGGGGTACATTAACCAGTACTTCCTCTCAAGGATAGATTCCTATAAGCAGTCTGGTCTCGGCTGGAGATGGATGGCCATTCTTACAGCTTTTGCAAATTCGAAAAATGACCCGACAGGGAATAAAACAGATACTGAGGGAGAATATAAAAAAGTATCAGAGGGTGGAGATGCACGTGACTTCTTTGTGGTATTTTGTGTGCTTGGAGTTGGATTATTGTCGGGTTTGTTGGTATTTCTCATAGAAAATCTTCTGACAACTATTCATTATTTGGTTTTGCGAATTTTTCTAAAATACATCACTTCAGTGCAAAGTGGGCACGGACATGCAATTATAACAAAGACTAAGAAATGTCTTAACCTCCACTAGGCCAATTGTGTCCCAAAAATGGGCCACTTTTACATTAAGTTAAATTGCAGTTTCCAAAGTAATTAAATAGCTTGGCCTAGCTTGGGTTAAATAGAAG
>JAHZND010005850.1:0-11892 GCA_027744115.1 Acrocyrtus sp. NNG-2020 | reverse complement strand
CAATTAATTTGGCGTGGGACATTATAAAGAAAGTGGCCCGGCATAAAACTTATGGAGCTTAATTTTTTTGCACTGACTTTATTTATTGTGCTAATCTAGACAGACATACATAAATCTTTCATGGTGGTCATAGTTTACTTGATCTTACATGATTTGAAACGCTACTCGGTAATTGCGCTGCATTGTAAAGTTAGTATTTTATGACAATATCACTAAAGCAGCATTATTTACCCAGTAAGTAAAAGGACCTGCACACTCATGTTAACCGCAAAGTTAAGACAGTTTAAAGGTGTCAGCTCATCAAAGTAGCTCAAAGAGCCAAACTGAATTTTAAGAGATTGATAGGAATGAACAAATGAAACAAACCACTTCCGGTACCGTCTGTGAGAAAACTCTTTTCCGAAAGAATTTTTCTTTAATTGATGAAGTATCTCTTTTGATTTTATATGCACGTGTGGCAGCAATCCAAGTGTAATTAAAATTGCAAGTATAGAGAGGACCAGCATTAAGGCAGAATAAGAGAGCAGAAGGAGGCTGCTAGACTGCTCGGAAAGCCTAACAAGTGCGGTTGTGCATGATGACGCTAAGCAAATTATGATTACCGTAAGTACAGTTAAAAGTGACCTCTGTATTTCGTTAGAGATTGAGGTGAGTATCTGAATGTGCCTGTACATGATTGCCATACGATGACTCCCAATTTGAGCAGAGGATGTCAGAATCCAAAATCTTGAGAAATGCATTGTTTTAGCTTGAGAACAAATTAGTTTGCAAATTTGTATGTTATTTTTATAATGTTACCTGGAGATGAAGCTGATGATAGATAGGTTACCCAGTTCGTGAATGTTGCCACAGCAGAAGCAAAATGCTTGTAGGCCAAACGCATGCATCCAATGCGTACCAGATAGAAGTACCAGCTTCATTAAGACCTTCCAGAAGGTAGATAAAGTTGGTTGGAACAGATGCGGCCTAATAAAACAACAGTCCTCCAAAAGCCAATAACCAATAATTGACGGCTGGCAAGGATTATTCCAGTGCAATACAAAAGTGTACACGGGTAGCAGAGTAG
Organism: Acrocyrtus sp. NNG-2020; assembly: GCA_027744115.1. Taxonomy (NCBI): domain Eukaryota; kingdom Metazoa; phylum Arthropoda; class Collembola; order Entomobryomorpha; family Entomobryidae; genus Acrocyrtus; species Acrocyrtus sp. NNG-2020. Next base: position 10,826 of record JAHZND010005850.1, on the reverse strand, counting down.
CTCCGCAAATTCCTAATGTACATCCATGAAGAAGGGCCACTTTGAAAAGAAAAGAATTCCTGAATACTTCTCCAACGTCCGCCTGATTTCTCTCATAAAGTGATGTGAACTGAAGGAGGCCATTGATGTAGCAGGCAATGTCAGATGACTTCACTCGGCATATGTTGACATAGCAGTAGACGCATAGTGCGTGTACAACTCCGAACGCAGCAAGAAACTTTGTATAGAATGGTACATCTTCCCAACCGCTTCTGTAAATTTCTGTTACTACTTGAAGAAACAGAATGAGTGTTAAAAAACTGCCTATCTGACACCGAATCAGTAGCCTTCGCTTATCGCTCGTGTTCCCCACTCTCATTTTACGTAGATTTTCATCCCACGAAACGGAAATGCTGCCTTGCAATGCAGCAATCCTGCAGTTAAGTTTAAAAAACGGTAGAAACTGTGAAATCATTTCGGAACTAAAAATCTTCCAAGCCACAGCTTACTTGAAAATATATTTCGATAAACTTTCTGTGAGTGTGATAACAACGTGCAGTGCTGGGACAAAAACATAAAAGGTAACTGTCATTGTCTAAATTAAGTTAATGGAAGTTAAGTCGTTTAAAACTGTCACGTTCATCACGTTTTATTGTATGTGCAAATACACGTCTGAAGCGGATGAGCTACAGGAAAGTCCCATTTCATGTCAATTTTCAGTATTAGTATGCCAATAATATTATTGCGAATCAAAAGCCAAAACATTAAAAGGGATTTCCATGCGGAACATAACTTATGAGTTATGTCATGTCCTCGTTGTTTAGCCTTGCCTTGGAGTTAGCTTCTCAATACTTTTTGTTTGAAGTATAGCTTCAATCAGGTTGTCCAGTCTGACGAAGTTCGGGGTCTTTTCTCAAAATATATAAATACTAGACGCCGATTTGGCGTTAATTTCACAATAAAATCTGGAATACTAACTTTAAAGAATTTACACCACCCTACAGTTCTTCCTTTGTTTACTCTATTTTCCACTTTTTTCCATTTTGCCGTTACTAACTCAGCAACAAAAACAACCATTGTTGCGGAAATTGTGATCATGAAAACATACGCGAGAGTAATAAAGACTTTCAGTGAAATTCCGGAGAACGCTTTCTTCAATTTCTGGAATCTTTGCGGACATCCTTTCATGCATAGTAACTGACTTGCGATAGCCTTTCGTTTCAAAGACTCGTCATTAATTTGCAGCCTTTTGTGCTTTTGTGCGACCATCATGCCATACACTGCCTCTGCCGCTGCACCTCCGTGGGCGAATAGCATCCATCTCCCCATCAGTCCAGATTGGTCAATTTGAGCCAAGCCTCCATCCAAAATTGGAAACAGAAAGTTATCGGTGATGTACGCAAACTTTTGTATTCCTGCTATATTTAATGAAGTGCTCTCAGAAATCCATATGTTAGGGAGCAAACCCATTGCTCCAGTAAATTTATCAACGTCATTCTCCAAAACAATCACTGTAAACTTATCTGGAAGTTTTGACGGTAGTTGTCCGTTCAGAGAAGCTTCCCAATTTATAAATCCGTGGTAGTAAGTATTGTAACTCCAGTTAGTTGCAAAATACGTGAGTTTTTTCCGTAGTTTGCTTATCATATTGTAATACATCGTGCTTTGGTTAGCAGCTGCTAAAATGGCCGGAATTGTTTTGTCCTTCAAACACGAGTAATGCACCTGAAAAGTGTCATTTCTTTCAAGACAGTGATCTAGAGTGCCCAAGAGCACATCACTCTCAAGAGCAGATTTAAGTGTGGCTGGAGCAATAGGCTGTTCGATTGAAGTAAGCATCGAAAAAATATTTTCCCGGTATTTATAGCAAAGAATAAGCGTAAGAAAGTTCCATGTGCAGAAAAGAGTAAAGTTTTTCGTAAGCGTTGAGGAAGAGGGGAGGGCTTCCTCAAGAAGAAGGAGGCAAATTGCACTCCACTGCTTTGCAAATGCGTGGAGTTTGGTGAATATAATTTCGAAAAATTTTCCAGTAGGTTTTGGCTCGTCTGAGGATGCCCTGATAGTATTTGCAACTCCAATTAAGACACTTGCGCATCCCAGCATAAGCCATTCCGCCCATCCAAGTGGACTTACCATTCCATCCATACTGCTTTCCACTTTTAGGTGGCTTATATCGCGGTAAACTGTAAGAAATTTGTATCGAATTTGAACACTTCCATACAGTGACCATTTGTAACCTTTTTTGTTGTAATAGGCGAACTGTTTTGGGGCTAATAAGTGAGTGGTAATTATTGATTTTAGGTGGCGATAGTCCCCGAGACTAGCGACTGAAAAGTTTATCTTTTGAGAAAGCAGAAGGATGGCGCAACTAAATGGATGCAGATCTAAAAGGCCGTGGTATAATCTGCATACCACAACACGATTGCCTGGACCTTTACTAAGAAATGTTTTACGGCGGCCGCCGATCATTGCCAGTGACGCAAAATAGACTTTGGCAGCATTCATATTGCTGTAAAGATTTGTAAAGCCTTTAGCAAAATTAGCTGGGTTGTGAATGTTCTGAAAATTTTCAATATCAATTAGCATGTCCGGGCCATTATGACAGGAGAAACAAATGAAAAGCACTCGCAGGAAATCCACGACTACAACAAGAGTAGAACTGGAAATTAAACTCCAATTAAGGAGGGGTAGAACATTGTCGTATGCATCTCGCCAATTTCTCCTCGACCAGGAAAGAATCCACACAAATTGTGCGCGGATGGGATCTCTCATTTCTCGGTATACTTGATGCACTGGGCTATAGCCGGGAACTAAATGTACACTGCATTCTGCTAACTTTTGTCTATATTCTGAAATTGAAGTTGAATTTTTTCGTTTTCTCGTTGCAAGGAACCCGTATGTATTTATGGCTTTATAAAAGATGTAGTTTCCATGAAGATCGCTAATCTCCGTCAGTGTAGAGAGAGTTCTGTGAAATACATTTTGGTCAAGGCAGTTAAAATTAAGTTTTTGGCATATTTCTTTTTCCTGCTTGGTTTGTGCGTCGTTTGGACTGAAATGGAAGTAGGTGAGGGAGCAACTTCTAAATGTGAAGAGAAGAAACGAAAAATGTAGTTGAGATAAGGCCGACGGTAATCCAGCGATAAGAAGAAAAATGGAAGTAATGGCAATTCCAGTTTTTCCAGGAACTGTCATCGTCGAAAGGATTTTTATTAAAGTTTAGCCACAAGCACAGCAAGAATTGATAAATCCTTATTTCAGTAAAGCATTTAGGAGAAAAAAATTCAAAATATTTTGAAATGATGGAGACGCGTGTGACGTTTCAATTCACAAAATAAACTTTTCGTTCTTGATCGATAATGGCTGGCGCCGTGACTGAAAATTCACCATTGACTACATTAGCTTTTAAATACGACTTTAATTAAATCAATACTGTGTTTTATCTCATGAAACATTTGCGCAGTTTTTCCATTTCTTCAATACTTAAAGGCATTTGTCTTCTAATTGTGTTAAGTAGTTTCAGGTACTACGTCGGCCTTCAGCAAGTAAACAGTAGAGCATGTGTGACGCTGATCATGACAGTTTATGTTTTATACATTCTAATGCCATTTGAGAAACTTAAATTTGCCTGCCTCGAAAAGTGTAGAAACGAAAAAGCCCGAATGAAAAAGCACCTGAAAAGAATGTAGTCAATTGTGTTAGTAGCATAGCATTGCTTTAAGAGTTTTGCTATATATGCGTTTGATTTAAAGGTTTTTGGCTATAAAGATAGGAAAATGTGCGCAAGTGGCCTAAAATGTAGGTACGTTACTATTTTGTACTTATCTTAAATAATGTGACATGTGTAATATTATTATACCAAATCAATTTTATATAAAAAAGACCATTCAAATATAACGTTTGCATGGTTCCTTCGCAATCTTTTAGGGGCGATTCGAAGGGGCATCCACTTACGCCTACAATGTCTATAGTTGTGATATAAGCAATCTTTTGTTTTCTAACGTTACTCGTTTCTACGGTCTTTAATTTTGGCCCTGCGAGGTTTCTGATTTCACTTATGTCCAGATACCTACAATTAAGCTAGATTACAGAGGCCTATTTTGGTTGCGTGCCAGAACATGTGTGATTAGGTTATACCAACAAAAGCAGATTAGGTAAGTGATATCTTATACAACCGGTATAGTTAAAGGCGAAACAAAGTTTTTTTTTCTGTAGTTGCCCGACCAAGTGTGATCTAAATTTTTTAATAAGCTTTCTACTAAATTTAGACCGTGTAATGTCTCTGTTACTTTGCATTTGTATTCAGTTAATAACTGCAAAATCTCTTTTAGTATCTGGTAGCGTACAATTCCACCCCAGCAGAAATTTTGAAATTAAGACACAGTGGAACGACCCAAGTGTAAAAATACTCTCAAATAATTTCTTTTCTGCTTGGGAAAAACTTAAAGATCCGGTCGATCTTCAGTCGTTTAACAAATTTGAAAACTGTTTAATTCTGATTTCGAATTTTATTGGAGTAGACGTAATCAGAGTAGATCGGCCGCGTATAATTCGAAAGATATCACCTGCAGTGATAAAAGCTGGATTTATTTCACCCACCCGTGACGAGTTTGCTCGTCAGCTAACATGGGTATATGAAGATGGACAACGGCGTAGATCGAAATCTACTTCATCTTGTTTTTTGTTTAACCAGTCGCATTACAAATTTCAGCCAAAGTACATGTGGCGATGTGTGCAAATCGACTTTTTCAGATTTGCTTCCCGAGCGAAGCCATGGAATTGTGAAATTCGACTGGATCTTTTTCCTCCTCTGATTGATAACACAAGACGGCAGAAACTCTTCAGTTATCTCAACAAAGTACACGGAAATCTGTTTCAGCGCTACTTCAGCGAATTTGGCCACTGGTACTATAACAGAAATGACAAAACATACAAATTTAGAAATACACTACCAAGTGCAATAAGAACAGTTCACATATTTGGTGTGCTCTTGAGTCAGTGGCGAAAGCGTTTTCCAAGCGCTTCTGAACGTGACCAACTAGTTGCCAGTTGGCTTCCTGAAATGGAATTTGGCGGGGATACAACCACATTCTACCTTCACTGGTATCCAAAGAGCATTTCATTTCTCTTTGCAGAATTTGACGAAACCGAACAATTCTTTAATATGAAGGTCATTCGCCACATAAGTTTCCATGACTGTCCTCCCGAAAAACAGAGGCAGCAAAAATACTGCCTAACTTGGAGTAATATGCCGGCACTCCTAGATCTAACAAATGTCTTGAAAATTACTGCTAGTATTCCACCGAGAAATATCTATTGGTTCGGTTTACAATGGTTTAATACGAAACATCATTTTCCGACATGCGCCAACCCACTCTCCAGCACAGATGTCCATAAGGGCCTTCTCGTGCTCAGTCAGGATAAGGAAATGATGTCTCAGGAACAGGGAGGCATGAGAGTCCTGCTTTCTCATGCCATTCACCATTATCTATCGCACTTTATGGGAAATTTCACTTTTAATGGTGTTCGCTGTGAGCGAGGGAGGGAAATTCCCCACGGGCATGTAAATTACCATGTCAAAGTAGAAGGTTTCGTGCCAACAATGGATTTCAGGCATAGGGCTGGCCTGCAACAGCTCGCACCACCGATTGAGGTATTCAATCCATATAACAGCGCCCGATTCGTTGTGTGTGGCTTCAAAGGAAAGCAGGGCATTTCAATTATGATGTTACTGGAAGTCTACGACGCCCCAACTTGGGTCATCTTTTGTTTAATTGTACCTGCCATATTGATATCGTGGATGATCTTGGAAAGGTGTGCTGATAATGGATGGACATGGACAGGAATTTTAAATAAAATAATTAGCTTGCTAAAAGTAGTTTTTGAGCAAGGAGACCCTTTCACGACATTGACATTTTCAAAAGGAAATTCGTTTAGATTACTCCTCTTAGTCGTGATGCTCGGAGCGACTGTACTTAGCAATGGATTTAAAAATACCAACGTTTACAAGATGATGCAACCCCATAAGAACCTCCTTTTTGAAACTTTCGATGACCTGACTCAAAATCAGCTTAAGATATATGCTGACTCCAACCCTTTCATTATAAAGCACGAAATTCTTAAAATTAATTTTGAAAAGGACATGTATATATCCGCTGAGTCTACAAGCCATTCTGTTGCTTGGAAAAAACAGAACAATTTACTACTTGTCATACACTCCGAGTTTTTTAATAGGAGGAAATATTTTCGAATGCATGATGATGTGGAGGCAAAGCGGCACATAACAAATCAATCAGCTTTGATTGAGCACTTGCTCGGTAACAGCAGCCTCTACCCACCTAAGATAATATTAGAAGAGCTTGTAAAACGATTCCGGTTATACAATTTTGACTGGAATAGAAAGCTCAGCGATCGCGAAAGGTTAAATGTTGAGCAAAGGCTAATAAAAAGTTATAAAGAAATTCAAAGAGAGACTCTCCTGAAACTGCTGGAAGACTGCGGAAAAGTAGCTGTACTTACAAGCTCTGATAAAGCGGAAAAATTAGTGGAGAATATGGGATCTAAGGGTGGCTACCTCGGAAAGGAAGTTTATTTTCCAAGCTCATTGTACTTTTTCTTTCAGGGTTTGCTAGCTCCCAAGTTTGTAGTGTCTTTGAAGCACGGAAAAGAAAGTGGACTGCTGGAAAGATTGCTTTCTCTTGTGGAAAAATTACATGTAGAAAAATTCAAATCGAATGGGGCTTTAGCTAAATTGAGAGATGGGTCTCCGGTGAAGGCTTCGTTGGAAGGGAACATTGCAGTAATATTTTTGATACTGCTTGGGGGATTGGGTATAGCTGGATTTTCCTTTTTTGGGGAAGCTACAGTATTACATTCTTGTTTTAAAAGGATGGTTTTATTGTAATTTTACTTTTTAAATAGTTTATGAAATGTATCATGTATATACCTACTTGATATAATGCATTTATATACCATTTGTGTCCAAATTATTATCATTCGAAATGCAAAATTTGAGGGCGAAATACGCTGTAAATACAATGTGCCAGAGTACCAGAAGCAAAATAAATAGCGACAGGCGATTAGCGACATATTTTTAAAATGACGATTTATGCTTCGTCAGTGTAGTTTTGATTTTTTACTTTCGTGGAAGAGAAATCTTTTTCCCTTCTCATTGCTAGCAAGCACTACCTCATAAATAATCTGCAGCAGTTCATGAGCTTAACCTTGAGTGAAATAAGTTTTGAAATGAGTCTTCTTTCAAAGATTCAGCTCTAATGAATGGACACTGTCATTGGCGGCTCCCATTCTGTCCTGGAATGATTTTCATCTGTGTAGCAAGCAAGATTCTCTTGATATGGATGTGAAATATCTGCAAAATTAGTTGCGCTTTAACGGACCATTAAAACTGGACAAGGCTACCGTTGAAAACTTTTTTTTACCAAGGACTGTTGCTTAAAAGTCTGTCTCAGAAAAAACCACATAACAACTGCCTCCTATTATGCTATATTATGCTTTATATAATACAAGGACAGCGTAATCTTTTTCCACTTTCGGCTTTCAATGCGACAGTTGCTTGCAGTATCTAGCCACTATCCGACGGTTTAATAGAATTTGGCAATTTATGTCTGACAATGGTGGATATACAATGGAAAGTTAATTTCGTAAAAATTGCTTACTTCCTCTTCCTACAATCTGATCGGTAGAAACATTAAGTTGAATGCAGATAAGTTGAATATGAGGCGACGGTGAAACGGTCGACCTTGTTTAGAGTGGTATGAATTCGGGTCATTTTACAATTTTATTTTTTCAGGTACGGGAACTATATTCAAGTAGGTTTTACGACTTCCTGGTAAGTCTTTGGTTACACGTCTCAGAAATTAGACTGAAGCTCACAAGGCAGTAAACTCATCTTGAAGATCTTTAACAAAAATTTTGAAAAATGGGCCTTGGCGAGGCAGTAATTAATGTGTACAGCCTCCTCCAAAATGCAATAGACAACCCAATAGTATATAACACCGCTGAGAAAAAGTTTTTAGCAAACCCAAAATTTTTAAAAAGAAATTTACGGCAGCTGCTGACCTGGTGGTACGCCGGAAACGTTACAATAGTAGTGATTCATATATATACTGTCTGGTACTTTCTCAATCTAGTGAGCATTCTAAGAAGAAAGACAGGAGTGGTTACGACAGCAGACATGGAAGAACTGGTCGTTTACCTCTTCCTAGTTTTGACGACTTCCCTTATCTTGGGCACCTGGTATACAGCCCAACATGACGTTGGGATTCATCTTTTTGTACTGAATAGCTTACATAAAAAATGTGGAATTACTTATGTCGGTAAGTTGCTCCTTTAGAAAAAGACGTAAAGAACGGAATTGTCAAATTGCAAAAGTCTACTTATTTTACAGGTTGGCCAAACCGAAATAGAATTCCCGATGCAATGGAGTTACTTGGATATCTCAGTGCAGCAGTCCTCTTTTTCTTCATTTTACCTGTAATGTGGGCATTTCCGCTGTTACGAGAGTATGACCCTGTCAGTCATGCGGTTAGCATATTTCTGCAAGGCATTTCTCAAAAAATCGTAACCATTCCTTTAGTAATCGTCATAACAACAATTCCTTACATATCCTGTTGCTGCTGCCTCTCGGCCGTTGTTGAGGGTGGCATGTTGATGACTGAACTGAGCAGGTGTAACTTAGAGTGGAGCAGAAGAATGATAGCAGACCGGGAAACAGTGCGGTGGTTTTCTTTCCGTAAAAGTAGCAGCAATTTGGAAACAATCTACAAGAAACTAATGCTACGCGGGCTTTCCATTTTTTTGAAATTTGGGAGGACTTCAGAGCTTAAAACAAAGTCTTCGGCTACTTCAAATCAAATAGAGACGCTAATCTCTGGAGTAAGACGAGGGACAAAGCTCAGCTCCAACTTGGTGTTCAGAAGTAGATTGCGCTTTCACATTGAGCTCAGTCTAATTGTGAGCGCGACCAATATGGGACTATACGTTTACGTTCCGATGGTACAAGGCTTTGCATTGGTGTTTTGCACGATGACAAACTACGCTGTGATCCGATTATTATACCAAATGGAGGTCGTTGTCCTAGCATTTCTATTTTCCATCTCGATGTTCTTAGCCTGCGTCAATATGATGCTGATTAGCTATGCGTCTCAACCAAACGTTTTGTCTAAGAGAGACTATTCGGTACTGGAAAGGTGTAAGGCTGGGAAAAGTGGAGAGAAAGCAAGTGAGCGCAATGAGGGTCACTTCATTTTCAATGGGAATGCTTTTTGACGTAAAGAGAAGTACAGCAATGGACATCATGAACACAATATTTACGTACACAATAAATTGTATTACTATGTAAGCTTACTAACGCCAAAGCTTATTGCCAACATACAAAAGGAGCGGAAATATTTTATGTGCCGATGTAAACTAAACCTGCTTAACTTTTATGTGAAGTTTAATAAAACTTTAATTCGTATATCTTCTACAAATGCTATACAGAAACTGGTGCTACTATAATAAAAAATTTATTTACTGGCGTAACATGTCCGAAAGAGTCCTTATAATTCCCAGGGGGTGAAGCAAACCCCAATGAGAGTAAACCATACAAATACTACGTGTAACTATTCCGCCTGTTTGTATATTATACTTATTTTTTGAGCCGATTTAAGTTTGGAACAATCTGCTATTTATATACCTATTTGCACAGCTGCGCAGGTGAAGGAAAAATAACTTTTTAACAAAATTGTAAATGAAATTGAAAAGACCGAAGAGCATTTGAAGATAGCCCTTATACTTTTAATAGTTTAAGCTTGGTTTAAGCAGTTTAAGTTTAAGCAGCACATTGTTGGTTAAAATCCTTCTGCCATTGAAATAAAATGCAGCGTTCTACTTTAGGAATGCTAAATGTCAGTTAAAAATGTGCAAGTCAGCGATGATATGATTTGCAGTCTTCCAGAGTCGTGTCCATGTCCTGGTTGCTCTTAATAAGAAGGACATGCACCTGTGGCTTACTTTCATTATTTGTATTACCTGTTTCTTTGGCCATAGTCTACTTTCCAAAATTGCAGAAATTCGCTCATAAAAGACAGTGGTTTCTGCCTTCCAGTTCAGTCAACAAGTTTACAATATTCAGCTTCCGGATTTTTTGTGCAAACTTCCCTTAGCCCGGAATTTGTTCTGATTCAATCTTAAATTCAAACAATGTCCTTTAAGATTTTTTTCACTCTTCAACTTGGCGTAATATTCCTTGTGTTGGCATATGCTCAAGTTACTCCAACTTTGAACACGACTTTTCAAGAAGCTTATCCTCAAGAGTTGGTGGAGCTGGGGCGTATAGAAGGAAAGTCCTTCTTTTACGAAGACTACCTTAATGGAGTAATTAAAACTAAAAGTTTATGAAATTTGTGTAATTTAATTTTGGTCATCCATCGCTTTCCTAAATAAGGTAATCTTATTAATTGCAGATCTGGCGCTCTGCACTGTGGTACTGTGAGTCCAGAAACATGGAACTGGCTTCGATTGAAACTTGAAAGCAGTGCTCAGTTAAACTTTTTAGTGGTAGCTCTACGCAATCGAAACTTTAGCGGGGGTAAGTCATTTCTGCGTTTATTTTCTGACGCACTTATTTTCGCATGTAACATTACTAGCATCTGTATAGCTTTTTGTAAACTGTCTTTTCTCCAATCAGATATATGGACATCGGGAACAATCCTTCTGGATATCACTGGGCAAACAATGGGAATCCTGTCAGAGCTGCTGAAATAATGAATGTATATTCATACGTAGAGGATGTCGGGGCACGCTGCTTGAGACTTGTCATAGCCTCACAACCCGGTACTAATCAC
>JAHZND010005849.1:0-10599 GCA_027744115.1 Acrocyrtus sp. NNG-2020 | reverse complement strand
GTTTCCTAGTTTGCATCGTTTTTGACATCACATCAACTTTTCTGGAATTTCTTCACTCAAGCTAACTTTCTTCCTGTCATTCTCACGCTACTCTGATTTTTAAAATATAAAAAAGCAAAAACGACTTTGTGCTGCTGTTTCCCGTGGACTTTATCACACCTAGTGTTTTATTACCATCTGACGCGGAAGGACGCTCAAGTGCCGTGTCATGGAACTTTCTTATGTGAATTTTTATCTTGAGCAACAGAAAAAAATAAATAAAAGTTTACGTACCAAAGTTTAAAAGTCACTCTATAACGGGCTCTACTACTAAACATTTTTTTCCTGTTGAATTTATGAAAAACACAAACATCAGAACGATATCTATTTTTTAGTGATTGAACAAACGAAAAAGTTTTTTATGTAAAGTTGCGAGGGAGTGCATTCAAAAAAAATATTACGACATTCGAATTTTGTAAATAAAAACATTGAAAGTGACTAAGGTACAGTCTCCCGAGCATCAACAACTGAAGTACCCAATTATAAAGTTTTAGTTTGGGAACTATGCAGTTTAAATCACATTTCTGATGCTACCGATATTCGCTAGGAAGCAAACAGCGAGCAGTGACAAAAAAAACTGCACTTTTATCCGGAAAAGACCTTGCCAGAAGGTTTATTTCTTCCGTTGATGATTGGAGTAGTCACTCTCAGCTACAAAATTTTTTTTCCTGAGTCAAGCAAGATTATTCTCAGCAGATCTATGGGGAAAATCGGACACAGTAAGTATTTGAATTCTACTTTCATTACCATTCTAATATCTAATCTGCACTCGACCCCATACAATATGGATGGGAGAGAATTCCGAAAAACTTCAAAAATTTTCCCGAAAGCATTAGTACGACATGCATATTTACGCACACATTTCACTTTTCACTACTATTTAATTAGTTTATTTGTTCTCGTGGCTAGTATCCTTTTGGGATATTTGTGAAAACTCGTTATTATCAATTAATGTTTCGAGAAAGCTGCAACTTCCAACATAATGTAAAATCCTGTGCAATTAAGTGGCGCCGAAAATACCATAAAATTACTGTTTGGTGGCGCTAATGTAACAACGACGGATATTCATTGCGTACAATTATTTGTTAAGTGAAGATTGTTAGAGTGCTTGTAGAAAACATTTTGGATAAAAGATTGTGTCGTCTACGAAAATAAAAAAAATTCTTTCCACTTTATTTTTTTACTTAACTTTTTAAATGAGTATCTACTAGTAAAAAAAGTTAGAATGTTGGAGATAATTTCGCAGCGTGAAATGAAGAAAGTGAGTAAAAAAAGTTTGCTAAATGCAAACTTTAATCATATATGGCATTGATTTCACTCGTGGAAAATTTTTTCCACGTTCTCGCTACTTTCTGAGGACCTTATTCCATACTCATCTTCTCCTTTGATTTCACGCTCTTTTCACATCTGTAATTCTCCCAAACTATTATCAGCTGCCATTATCTAGTTAAAACTGGAACGAGAATGGGAGAGCAACCTAACAAGCGTAACGTAACTGATGTTATGACAAGCCAAAAAAACTAATATGCTTTTTGAGATTATTTAATGAGACACAACTTTAAAAGTTGAACTTTTGGCAAGAACCAAAAACTTTTACGTTTGCATCAGTAAGTACATCTGTAAAAGTACTTTTTTTTAATTTCTGCATCTCCTTATGAAAAATTAACAAGGTGGAAATCTTTTTTAAAAAGCTTGTATGTGTTTGTAATACCATCTCAAAAAATCTATCTCTACTCAACTAACTCAACTCCTAATTGGACCGGAAGTTTACGGGTTTTTAAAAGAAAATTATCCAGTCATGAAGGCCTTTTCACTCTTTTGTTCGCAATATTAGAGTCAAGTAGCACTCAGGAAATGAGAACAGGTAGTAACCATATATAGCAGCAAAGGAAGTTGGTTGTGAGCCTTTTCCTTTTGTTATTTTCCAATGTGGCTTTTCTCCCAAAATATTTTCAGAATTGAAGCAGCTACTGTTTCCCACACTTAATATATAAACAGGTTAAATTACGACCTTCCACTTTATTTTTTTCCACAAATTTCAATAAAACTTTCCATAATATTGTTTGTCTTCCTATCTTCTATTTTTTTACCAATGAGTGATTCTTGTTGTCATTATTTTTACTTTTTTACCACAATCAACTCTTTTTCTGGCACTGCTTTCTCTTGGCATGCTTTAAAAGAAACTTGTTGATGCTGCTTAATTATTTGCATTGGGTATTATATTTTTTTGGCAGACTGACGTCACACCTTCAACCAGAAGACAAAAGGTGTCTGTTACTTTCCTAATGTAATGGAACAGGTGCTTAACCTGAAAAATTTATTAAAAAATGGCAGGTGGCATTTATTGACGGCAGCTGCTATTTTAGCTCATTTTAGCACTATTCACATGCTTGAAAATAGGCAATAATCATTTTTTGAAGTCACATATGGTCGCCAATATGGAGACGTGCTACTGCTGTTTTACCTCCAGTGCAAAAAATAATCGAACGCTCATAACGTTTATGCAGTTTTGTGACAAATTTCCATTTTTCATGCTCACTCTGATATCTCTGGTACAACGTTTATAAAAAACAACCGCTAACTGAAACTATGAAATGAAATAGGTAATCTTTTTTTTTAAAGATACCAGAAAGTAAGGGGTAATCTTGCTTTTGGCCAAGTTGGTGCAGTAAAAATGCAGACAGCCAGTGCAGAAGTTGCATTATATAATTTAATTTTGATTAGGGTATCAGCTTGCAAAACACTTTGTACAAATTACTACTATTCCTCACATTTCTCTAGCATAAAAACGATGTGTCCTTGCTTCACTCACAGAAAAAGTCCTTTTCATGAATAAATGATTCACTAATTTGCGTTTTGCTGGCATTTTCCATGATGTAAGTTGCTTCTGCATTAGATAAAAAGCTTTTTAGTAGACTGCTCCACCGCTCCACCGCACTCAAGTATGGACCTTCCTATTTTATTTTATTTACTAAAAACAAATTTCTGTTTGCTTTACTTCTCCTGAGGTCGTTGTCGTTGGCTGAGAATGATTGAATTACATGGAACAGCTTCAGTCTCCCAGCTGCCTATCTCTGCACATCATTTTGTAAAAAGAAGTAAACTGACTTTGCAAAATTACATCTCTCACAAGTGAACTAAACGAGCTGATATTTGAAGCGATGAATTTGAAATAGGCAATGCTAACAAGCTTTCTCCTGTATAGTTCAACTACACAATCAGTTTTCTGCAATTGTAATTCTTCTACTCCTTCAGAACTGTACCCTATTTTGTAAATAGAAGCCATTACACCAAAAAGTTAAAGAAAAAGTATAGGGTACCTATATGGAGCTGCTCGTTTCCGACATAACCCCACTTGGTTCCCTTACTGGATGCATTTTAAATTCACATCAAAGCCAAATTGCATCAAGCCGACATAACACTCATTTTTAGTAAAGTGCACTTTGAAACAACAACAAAAATGATTTTTTTTGCCCAAGGCCAAAAAGTTGAAACTAACTATAAGTGCAAATGAGGTTACTCTAAGCGCTTGCGTAATCTTGAAACTAGAAAGTACTCTGGGAGCAAACAAGGTGAAAGCTACTTGTGTTCGTCGGAGTCACACAAAACAAAATTAGCAAGCAACAAAACTTAGTAAAGGCTCCTCCATTTGAAGATAATACAAAAGCTTCAAAAAAACAAAATAATATTTTTCAAACTTATGCTTAAAAGAAATGGGCGTGTTGTGAAAATGCAGCCGCTTCACAGCAACATTATGTCTTCCTGATATGAACTACTCAGCTCGCAAATAATTGTCAAAGCAGACCTCTTGACCACCAACCTGACATTATAAGATTGATGAGAGCTGTAAGTGGAACAAAATACAAGCTAATAATAATGCTCACAAAAGCCTTTCTGGTTGTACTGGTCAAGCCTACCCGTCACGGAGCATCATTTTTTACAATATATGAAGGTATGAAGGTATGACAAGAAAAGTGGGCGTGGGCGGTGGGAGAAAATCCATTTTCTTTGAGAAATTCAGACAGTTGGAATACCCTCGGGCAGATGCATTATAATGGAAAAGGCAAATATGATAGGTAGGTACTCACTTGAAATGGTATATCACCTCCACCTGACCTGACGGAAATTTTTTTTCGAATATTATTTTGGGGCAAAGTGTACTTTTACTTTTTAAAAGCAATCAGGTTTGGTTAACTAAACTGAGTTGATAACTGTTTCAGATCTCATAGCATTTTGAGTGGGAACATTATTAGAGAATGGATGTAACAGGTGTAGGATCGAAAGGAATATTTTCGAGATTGAATTTCCTTTTTTTACACTCAACTAGAGAGTATTCTGAGACATCTGAGATTAGAGAGATGCACTTAAAAGCTCGTGTATCTCTTTTTTCTCACAGAAAGAAAGAGAAGAAGTGGGAAATAATGCGAAAAGAATGGTGCGAGTGAACTTTACTTGTTGACTTTTTTTTCTGTAGCCTTTCAGAGAGTGTTAGGGAGGGCGTTAGAATGAAGCGAGAAGAGAAATGTGATATGGAGCAGAGTAGTAATGGCAGCGGGTGAGTGAAAAGTGTACGTGGGAGTGAAAGTCGTACCTTTTCCTACAGCCGCTAGTATACTCCTGGCCTGACGCTCTAAAAAAATCACTTATCGTTAAGCGGAAAAATTGCCAAACTAATTGCACAGAAAATGAGAGTGCAATAAAAGTGGAAAGATGGAGTGTAATTGCATCACTGGAAATTGCTGAAATAAATTAGTGAGCTCGGGAAAAAAACTTTTTTTGCTGAAAAATATCAAATCAAAATGTCTTGAAAAATTGCAAAGTTTTAATTTCATGTGCGCCGAAATATATTTGGGAAAAGGGTGCGGTGCGGTGTATGCTGCTAAAGTGCCTTTTTGTGTCTCCTTTCTAGAACGAATTATTATGTGGATCCGTCGAACTATGTTATTGAATACAAAGGAACTCTAATGCTTTAACTTTTCTTCCTGTCTATCAGGAATCCCTTGTGAAATCCTGATCGCGGCTCCATTCGGGGCAATATTAAAAGTGTAAACTTTGGCTAAACCCGAAAAAAGTTTTCCATCAGGCTACATCAAACAGTTTGTGAATTTATTTGCCTTCCAAAAAATTTCTAAAGAGTACAGCTCCTTGTGGTGTGGTGTGGCGTGGCACACTGATTCCGCTGAAAAGGTGGCTGCGAAAATATGAAAAAGTTGGAATAAAAGGTCATTTTATGCCCCCATCCAAGCCACTTGCAAACTCTGCACAGTGACGCTCCGAAAATTTATTCCTTTCTAATAGCTATATTTATTGCAATAGCTTCTAGGAATAAGCAGCGACATGATATACCGACACATTTATATGAGAAATATGGCTTTTACAACAGAGACTCCCTTCCAAACTCAACTTTCTACCTTCCCAACACTATCCCTATTTGAGCTAGACTTCTCCCTTCAATTTGTTTAGCAGTGACAGCTTCGTAAATCAGGATATTCACGGATTAATATCAAATTCAGAATTATTGTCTGCAATTCCGACTCGAAAATTGGTCATAAATACGAGCTAATAGCAGGGCACGCTTTCATTCTCAGCTTTTGCTAAATTTAAGTAAAACAATAAATATTGAAGCTTTACCTTTTTCTTTTAGATATGTATGGGAAATTGGAATCCCGTAAATATCCTTGCATTTCTATTCTAGTTTAATATTTAATTAGCAAGCTCAATTGAGACAAAGTATTCATCCAAATTTGTTCTTACTATTTAATCCAAAATTTTCTCACCTTGAGCTTCACAGAAATCTAACACCAAAAATCCCAATTTCGTCGTAATTTGTATTTAGGGGACAAAAGCTAGTGAAATTTATACATTAAAAAATAGCTAAGCAAATTTTATTTGGGCGCTGGCTTGATTGGAAGGCTCAGGCTTGGCTTGAATTGGCTTGAGCTTGGGAAATCCGGCTTGAATTGGATTGTTGAGAGCTCTAGTGTGGCGGAATATTTGTGCACTTTTCCCCTGTCAGGCATACGTGTTGTCCTGACAGCTTTCCAATTACAGGCACTCATGTACATAAGCACACATCAGCAAAATTTTTATTCCGTATAGCACCTATCAGCTTTAATGCTACCTTGTTTGCCCGTGCGTAAAAAATAAGTTTCGCAGACGCTTAGTTTTTTTTTAGCTCGGCAAAAAAATGCTGAAGCCGTTCAGCAGTTTAAGATACAAATTCCCAATTTTTTGATATAAAGTAACTCACGTGCTGGCAAGGTAGCAGAAGCTAATGAAATTCTGTGCTGCAGCAGACGTCAGCAATTACCTTGCTAAATGTTTGATGACACAGTGCACATTTATAGCCATACCTGTGCCAAGAAGTGTTTATTGGGCGTTTGCAAACACAGTGGCAGCTAAAATTGACGGCAGATTTTATTTTTTTTGAAAAAAGAAAAGCTTTGCTTTCTTTCCTTCAGCTAAAGAGAGTATTTTGTAAGGAGACATGAAAGTGATTCATGTTCTGTCTCATTCCACTTTTCATAGGGCACAGTGTACTTTCTAGGAGGGAAGGTTAGCTTGGAAATCAAATCATTTTAGATTTTCCCTGTCTCCCAGTCTCACACTCCCCGGCTGAGCTGAGGTACAAGTTTGGGAGTGGATGAAGTGCTTTCGAAGCTACAGCATCACTGTAATGCTTTGGAGAGCAAAAGACACCACTTTTTTTGACATGCCAACCAATCAATTAAACTGCGCAGAAGGGACCTTTGTTTCGATTGGCGGACGTAATCCAATCGTCCCATAACCTAGTTAAATTACACGTGAAAGGCAGAACCGTGCAAAGGGCGATGGCGACAGGTGCTGCCTAAAACACGTATACCTACGTTTAACCACGAATATTTTAACTGCTTTCCCAATTCTTCACCGGAAATTGAAACTCAGCCCACTTCCCCTCCCTTATGGAGTAGTTACAGTTCACCATTCACCTGAGAAACATTTAGTGGGAGAGTGTTATTTAGGTAAACTAAGTTTATTACACTGGCAAATTGTAAATGAATGGAAAAAGTGAGTTGCGAGAGAAAGCAGAGAAATGAGA
Source organism: Acrocyrtus sp. NNG-2020 (assembly GCA_027744115.1). Taxonomy (NCBI): domain Eukaryota; kingdom Metazoa; phylum Arthropoda; class Collembola; order Entomobryomorpha; family Entomobryidae; genus Acrocyrtus; species Acrocyrtus sp. NNG-2020. The sequence goes on along the minus strand of JAHZND010005849.1, from coordinate 3,482 downwards.
AATGTGGAAGCAGTCCAAAAAATCAACTTTACAAAGAGAAGAGAAATTGGAGTTGAAATGAGATGCGTTTTTTCTCTTGGTTGGCTCTTGGCTCTCTCCAATGTTTTCTTACAGTAACGGTTTACTAATGATATATAAACCTTGGAGGGAAGAAAATAAAACGCTTTGGGAAAAAAGGAAAATGACAAAAAAAAACTAGTAATAAAACGGGGAGGTATGACTGCTTGAAAACGCAATTCGGAGTATAACCAGCACCAGCATTGTATTTTAATATAGAATTCCCAGGCATACAAAGGAAACAGGGAAAATTGAATTGGTACGTTTTAACAGCGCTTCCTCATGCGTTCCGTTTGTGGGCAATGTAATTTAGTTCATTTAAGAGAAAGCAGATGCTTTCCGAGAAAGTTTCGAACAGCGCTGTGCGCTGTCTGCTTGCTCTCTCAAAGAAACTCTTCACCTTTCCCATTCTTTTTGTGGACGTAAAATATATCACTGAAGTGTACACACAAGAGTCCGACCCAACAAACATTTTGCTGCCCTTATCCTTTTCCGAGTGCGTAAAAAGGGTAGAAAGGATGCTGACGACACCAACTCCAAATAAATTATATTCCTGTCGCTCCCCATATATAGATCCGCAGATGCTCCTTAGTAAATATATTTTTTTGCTTGTCCCTTGTCCTAGCCAAAAATTTTACAGTAGTGCTCAGCTATTTTCTGCGTCCATTTAGATGAATTCAATCTGTTTACTTCGTATACTAAATATTAGCAGTTATTGTAAAGTGAAAAGTTGAAATGGCGTGTTTGCCTGCAGTTAGCTGCAGGACAATAAGCATCTTGTTAAGTGGAGTGGACGGAGCACAAAGTAAAAAGTAGTGGTGGCTGCTATAGTGCACTTCTAACAATAAAGAGTAAGGTTAGGCTCGCATATCAGCTAAAATAAAAATTGCATCAAAGGTGCACCAGTTCAGTATTTTCGAGGACGGGTGAAAAAGATCGAGAAAATGTATTTTGACATTTGATCTAGTTTGGAAAATGGGTTGCGAGTTTACGAGAAGCATCTTCTCAAATCTTTTTGAGAAAGAGGAGACAGTCGTTACAAGAAAGGGTAAACGGGTAAAATTGGAGAGTTTCGATTTATTTTTAACGATGCTTCCTACGCCTCGGATCGAAGTTGTAGCTTTGGAGGCGAGACAGAATATAAACTTTAATGATTACGGCTGTCTGGTCTATACTACGTCCGATGAATTTGAGTAGCATTTGACGTAGATTTTCAGCAAATTTAAAATTTAAACTGTATGCACCTCTAGTCATGAATGTCAGCATCATTCAAAGCACAATTTTCGCAATTTTGCATTGACCAAAAATAGATGCGAGCCGGATGCGGACTACTCAGTTTTTGGTGATTAACTGGCGGATTTAATTAATCCCATTTCCCATTTCCAGAAGTGAGCAGTTTTAGGTATGGTTAAAGAAGTTTTCCTTCTATATAAATTTTTGGGGACGTTTCCGGTGGAAATTTGTGTATCTTTAGTGTGAGCAAGCTGTCTCGAATGAGATTAGCGAGTGAGCAGAGTGGGAATGTGTTTGAGGTTCACTTTCATGTAATTAAATGATTCGTATGTGTGTTCCTCTAGAAATTTTGAAGTTGAGTGTGCCGCGGCTGCATTGTTAGTAATAAAGTTGTTGCGAACACGTTTAGAGCTTATGTTTGCTGAGAGTAAGACTAGTAAGAGTACAGAACGGAGAAAAATTATGAGCGTAAAAACTTCCATAGTGGCAGCAGCACGCATGTAATGCTCACTTTAATTTGTTCTGTAATTCGTCTCTGGGGAAATGACATACGTACAATTAAAGCTTCCCACTCCTTTCATTCACTCAGACTTCATTAGACATGGAAACGGCGAAGCTGTCGGCTGTCGGTGCGATTTTCCACATACTGTTCATATTACGTAGGTATATTTTTTGTTTTGTCCAGAGGAGTAATTTCAACGGAAGTTCCAGCAGCAACGTAGTAACGCACACACAAAACACGTAAAAGTCTAGCTATTGTGCTTGGAACGCAAGGCAAGTTGACTTCTTCCGACTTTATCTTGTGATGATGAGTGATAGCAATTTTATCCGCGGTGATTTACAACTTCTCAATTCCTGCCATGACAGAATGAGCCAGCCAGTGTTTCAGCTTTACGATGACAAATTGGAATTTTCTCAACTTTTTATACACATCTTTTCCCCGTCCTTTCTTTTCCACTGGAACTCACAAGTGGATCGACATAGTTTCCCATCTTCATCTTTGTGTGAAGCTAAAATGAAGTTGTAATAAAAAAAATTGCTGTGGCTGGCTATAGCAAAATAAAGGAAGTATAAATGACGAGAATTACATCAACCATCCTTGAAGAAGGAAAACAGTTTGTAGTTCATCAACTATTTTCTATAGTGGTAGTGGTAGTCAACAGTGAATGGCAGCTGTTCTAATTCTATTTGCGGCCCTCTTTCTCTTCCTCGAAAGAAGACGATAACCTTCAGCCTTTCCATACTCCCAAATTTTCATTCCCTGATGCTCAGCTTACCCCAGATGGACTGATGTGCTCTAGACTCTAGAAGAGAACAAGTTTGAACTTCACTTAACTAAGTTCACTTTATGAGAGTTGCTTCCAAAAAAATATAATTTTTTACTACTGCTAGTTCACTTTCATCTTTTCACTTGCTTTTCCTTCCAGTGTCCGTCCACCTATTATAAATTGAAGGCAAATCCCCCACAGCCGACACTTTCACCCGATAGTTAGTGAGCCGATACTTTCACCCGATACTTTCACCCGAAACTTGCAGCCACTAGAAAACATGTAGTAGTTACCGTTTTTCACGCAGTCTCACATTACCCGTTTCTATACAGCCGCCGAGATGGAAACCATTAAAGAAAATGAACTATTCAACGATATATAGAATTATATGTTGAGACAAGTGACAATTTCTTGTCCATGTTTGTAACTTTGCAAGTGAAATAACCATTTTTTAGTTTGTAAAGTTTCACAGGAAGCTTACTAACGGCTGTTGACTAAAAAGTTAGTAAAATATGTCACATACACATATTTCACATTTTAGAATAACCCGTGGAGCTGATGCAAAACTGATTAATGACAATGACTACTACTAGCTGTTACTCCCTGTCGCATAATTAATGTAGAATGAGCTTGCGTTCGTTAAAGCATGAGCCTAACTAAAGGCTGGAAGCTCTGGTTTAAAGTATCGGGTACAAGTGTCGGGTTAAAGTATCGGGTACAAGTATCGGCTCAGCAACTATCGGGTGAAAGTGTCGGCTCTGGGGGGTTTGCCTAAATTGAATGGTGCATGGTAGAGTGGATTTTGTTGTTTTCCTGGAAATCGTGGTTACATGCACGACTCAAAATACTTGTGCATGAGTGCGCCGTTCCTCCAAAACAACTTCAATGCAATAGATATCCTATCAGTAAATGAGTGAGCAGTTC
>JAHZND010005848.1:0-14875 GCA_027744115.1 Acrocyrtus sp. NNG-2020 | reverse complement strand
TAGTTTTCATAAAACTGCGAACGTTAGATTGCACAGTATTGATATTAGTGAAAAAATAGACAGTAATTAGTCGATAAAGAACTCATACGAAGGTTTTACTTATCGGATTAACTTATTTATTTAATAGCAGCTAATTAACTAATCCGATGAATCATCTATCTTCACCCCACCACATTTAAGTCTTTTCTAGAGGTCAATGATGAATTAGCTAAAACCATATTATCGACAGACTCGTAGGCTGCACGAATGCTCTTCCTTTACCACTATTACTGAAACAACAATTAATATCCAGCGTTGATGACGCAAGATGAAATTAAATGATATATTGTATAAAAATATATTATCCATACCATAAATATAATTTACTTATAATCGATTAACACAGCTTCAAATATATTTACATAGTATAATGCTTACATTGCAACAAAGTAACAATATACTTTGTTGCAATATGAAATGTTGATAAATGATAGCTATCAGACAGACCCTACACGGAAACATAAATACTATCTGACTTAAAATACATATTAGCCATTACAACTAGATGTATGTATAAGATAATACATGGTATTAGACATGAGTAATTAGATTTTAGATTAGATTAGGAACTTAACTTCAGTACATCTGATCTTCTACGTAGGGTGCAGTGTTGAGTATCTGTATTAAATTAAACAGTTGCACTTGCAGCATGAACACTTAATTTATTATAGACAATCTGAAATAATAGCGATTCTTGGAGAGGAAGAACTGCAATTTGGTGCATACCTGCTATACACCCACACACACCTACACCACACCTATAGCTGAAGACTATGATAATATGTTTACGTCGGGGTGTAAAAGTTATCTACATTAACAAAACAAAATTTCGTGGTCAACTGGGTTGTCTGTTGCACCTGATGAGCTATGCAATAATGCAATAATGTTTAGTAGCTCGATGATGGTAGCTAACCTCTTTGAAAACATCCCTTACAATTATTGCAAAGAGGGATGGCTAATTAAAAGACACATGATAAGAATTAACGACTTCTAAGCAAGAATATAAAGTGAGCATAGATGAAGACAAATGGCAACCTAAACAGTTCAGTCACCAAACGAACAAAGAAGAATAAAGTCCAGTCATACTTTATAAGATTATTTGTTCTTCGTAACCGATTTTTTTTTAAAAAAAGATGAGTAAAATCGAAAGTAAGCGTCGAGAATGGTGTCAGGAGCACTTCCTCTTGCTAATCGTATTACTTGCAGTTTCCCCGATTTTCGGAGATGACAGTAATCCTTTCCTGCACACAAAAGTCCTTGACAGAAATGGAAAGTATGTACTGCAGTGGTTAGTGAACTGGGAAGAAGACCGAATCTACTTCAACGTCACGGCCGAAACTCTGGGCTATGTAGGATTTGGGCTGAGCAGAAAGGGAAAAATGGCCGGAGCGGATATAGTGATAGGAGGTCTAGACCCAAATGGTCAACCTTACTTTAGGGTAAGTCACAAAACAAACGAGGTGAAACATGCCAATTTAAAGTGAAATTAATCAATCAACTTTAATTACACATAGGACTACTACGCCATTGGGAATCAACAACCGGTTATGGACACAAGTCAGGACTGGACGCTACACTCTGCAAGAGAGAGCAGAACCCACACTTTTCTAAGCTTTTCTAGAAGATTAGAAACATGCGATAATGACCATGACCTGCCCATCAATGTAAAATTAAATTGTTGTTTTAAATTGTGGAAGTAACCACAATTTGGTATCACGGCCTTTTCATTGATTACATTCTCGTCTGTACTCCAGGAAGATGTTCTTGCCCTACTTTGGTGCTACGGCGAGAGGGACAGGATTGAGTATCATTATCAGAATCGAGGTAGCTTCGACTCGTACCTTCTAGATCCGGACCTTACTCCAAGGACAATTAATGAACTCCACTATAGAAACGTAAGCGTGCCGCCACGTATCAACCAACTTGGAAATTGGAAGGTTTGGAGCTTATCATTTTCTCAGGAAATGCCATCACAGGACACGACATACCACTGCACATTCCATAAAGCACCCACTCATCCCAGGAAACAGCACATTGTTGGGGTAATGAATGCCTCATCTATCATCGTTAATAATGATAATCTAAAGCTAAATTAATTTAATTAAGTATTCAAATTAATTTATTTACGATTAGATGCGCACAGTTCTAAATTCAGCAATCGAGCGCCGCCATATCCATCACTTTCTTCTACACAAATGCTATGCTCCCCCCGGAGTTGACATAAATGCACTTTATACTCCCTTGTTGGGACGCCAAGAAGAGTGCTACGTTCACTTTAGAACTGACAACCCTATTCCAAGCTATTACTGTCTGGAAGTAAAGTAAGTAAATAGTGTCAACTGAATACCAAACAAACCATGTTAAAAGTCAATTTGTGCCCTTTCATCATTTCCAATTGAGTTAAACATTTTCTTTCGTACTATTCCCTTTTCAGACACGAGTGGGCTGTTGGCGGAGGGGTACGTGAAAATCTTTACAGTCATTTGCCTACTTCACTAGATATTTATAAGCTTAATTCTGCTGAATATAAATCCAAAAAACTCAACAATTATTTTAATTTTATAGTCCATTTTCTTCCCTGAACATGTGGGTTTGCCGTTCACGGAGAGCGAGAATGAGTTCTATATGTTCCAAGTTCATTACGATAATCCCCAAGGAGTATCTAACGTTAGGTTGGAGTACGCTTTGGAAATTTACTACACGGAAGAATTACGACAGTATGATGCAGGTCTGATGCTCATTGGAAGTGTAATTGGGACGCCTGGGCCACCTCTCATTATGGTTCCTCCCAGTGCAAGAAATCATGACAGCTACGGGCTATGTCCAACGCGTACGGAAGTGACTAATGCTATTTAATTAAATGTTTCATTATTTTGTTTATGAATGAAGTAGGTATACGATTTTTTAAATCTATAGAGTGCACCCAAAAAATGTTCTCCCAAACTGGAGTCAATGTTTTTGCAGCTCGGTCACACACCCACTTGGCAGGTAAAAAAAACTATTGTCTTCACGGCTACATAAGTAATGAAATGAGAAAATACATGGAATGATCATAGCATTTGTTCATTTCAGGAAGGAGAACGAGGTTCTTGCAAGTTCAAAATGGAAGGGAGCTACCTATAATTGTTGACGATAACTTCAACTTCAATTATCAAGACTATCGATTGCTTCGCACCGAGAAGAGAATTTTACCTGGGGATAATTTAGGACATTGTACTAAAACTACTAATAGTACTAATATTAAGTGGCTGAATGATAAGTGTGCCGAATTTAACCAAACCACTAACCAGCAATTTATTTTGTGACAGGGTGCACCTTTGAAACCTCAGATCGAGAAGGAAACGCAACGGCCAAGGGATTTGCAACAAAAGATGAGATGTGTCATGGGTATATGTGGTATTATCCGTACACGATAACAAACGGAACTTACGGAGTATGCGCAAGTGAATTGAGATCCAACGTCTACCGGAACTTCCTCCAAATCAATACCACAGTTTGGTATACTGGCTTCCGAAATCGTTAAATATTTTCAATATTTTTCTTCTATCAATCTAATTGTATTTAATGCGTAGGTCGCAAGAGAGGAGGGCTGATATTGTGGAAACCCCAGTCATTAATGCAGGTCTAACTACGCAAGATGCAGGAACCCGTATCGACTGGACAATCTCTAGACGTACTGAACTTCAAAGAATGCATCGGAATCTTCCACAAGTGGCAATTTGCTCTAGTTTTGATCCCGTAACAATCACGAGTGAAATACAAGCAGAGCTAGCTAGACAAAGAGGTGTTGACGATGGAAGAGCAATCGTTACTCCAGACGGAGTAATTCTCCGTCCAGAATCTGAGTTTATAAGTCGTTGGCCAATGGACATAGCTACGTACCAGAAATCGACACGGTGCCCACGATGAGCACGTGATCAAATTTTTAAAATGTCAATACTTTGTAGAAATTAGTACGTGGCCAATAAACAGTCATTATTGAAAGTAAACACTTTTGGCAAAATGAAGGAGAGGCTACCTAATATAAAAAACTAACCATAAGATATCTTTGAATACAAGTTTACAAAACATTATCATTGGAACATATTTTTACTAAAACTGACATTTCAGACAGTTATTTAATTAGCGGATGAAATTCCATTGAACATACAGTCTCCACAGTCTCAGTGTATGGTATTGGATATGTGACGGAATAATGTTTGTTCTTGATATGTAAAAGGTACGTTGCCTGTGATGTTTTAAACCAAGCAGCATTATACGTCAGCATTTCCTACCTCATTGTAAAAATTAAATATGTACAGCTTATTAACTTCAAGCTTAACTTAGGAAATTGCGCCGCTTAGTTAAACAGACAGTTGCCTGTGTTCCATGCAAACAGATAATGATTAAAAACAAAGCACGTTGTAGTAGAAGGTTTAGATCTCCAAGTAGCATGCTACATGCAACTGTACAGAAAAGGTGCAACAAAGCACGTAGCACTTAAGGGTGATGCAGAAAATGAAGGACTCATTTAAGGGACAGGAAGAAAAATGTTTACTTTATTTTAGGGTAACTACTTTTAAGTTAACACCTTTAGCTATAACATCACTATTTAATAATTATGATGGAGTGTTGAGTTTGGTCCGCTCCGCATATACATTGCACACTTCAATAGAGAGAAGCTATGGTGAATGGTTTAATTGCTTCGGCAATGATAATGGATGACTAACCACATCCTCATTTTTCTTCTCACTAACTGACCTTTGAAGGGTACGTGATGAATGGACTGAGGCAATTAAATGAAGCAAACAAAGAATATTGGCAGATGAAAGGAGTTTTCAGCGATCAGTTATGAGTAGAGCTGGAGTAAAGCATTTAGTTGAAATTTCGCCGCCTTCTCCGATCTGTCAAAGAAATAATTTCTTTGAGACATTGAAAAATAGGGACTATGAGAAGAATATTTAATCAGAACGTGCAGATTTGTCTGCAGTTCGTATTTCTAATATTGCTGCAGACAATTTCAATAAGTTATTGTGATGAGACGAATCCTTTCCAGCAGACAGAGGTAGTTGACAGGCAGGGGAAGTATATACTGAGTTGGCTAGTTAGCTGGGAAGAAGATCGAATCTATTTCAACGTCACGGCTGAAACTTTGGGCTATGTTGGATTTGGGCTGAGCAAGAAGGGAAAAATGGCGGGGGCGGATATAGTGATTGGAGGGGTGGGGCCAAATGGTAAACCGTACTTTGGGGTAAGTTAAAATTGGTTTTAAAAGTCTTTTGCTACCAAAAGAAGTGGACAATTTTGTATTAAGGATAGTGTTTAATGTAAATTTGAATTTTTTAATTTAGGACTACTACGCCATCGGACACCAACACCCGATTCTTGATCAAAGCCAAGACTGGACACTGCACGCGGCATGGGAGAGCGCAACCCACACATTCCTCAGCTTTTCAAGACGACTTGAGACATGCGACCATGAACACGATCTTCCCATCAATGTAATAAATTATGTTATAAATTCTATTCTAGCAGTTTATAGCTGTAGATAGGTAAGTTTACTTAGAACACGCACTTATTATATTTCGTTATTAATTTTTTCCAGGAAGATGTCCTTGCATTACTCTGGTGTTACGGAGAAAGGGACAGAATCGAGTATCATTATCAAAATCGCGGCACTTACGACAGATACGTCATTGATCCTACCCTAACTCCAAGGTCAATTAACGAGTTGCATTACAAAAATGTAACTTCTCCACCGCAAGTCAACCAACTTGGAGATTGGAAGGTTTGGAGATTGAGCTTCACAGAGAAGGAAATGCCAACGCAAGACACAGCATATTATTGTACCATTCACAAAGCTCCAAGTCATCCCAGAAAGCAACATATTGTTGGAGTAAGTCAGCACCTTACACAAGGGCTTCAATAGCTTTTTACTGGAATGTTTTGTAACGATGATTTATAATTGTTAATCAATTTCAATAGTTCCGGACACTATTAAACTCAGCGGTTGAGCGTCGTCATATCCATCACTTAATTCTTCATCGATGCTATGCTCCGGAAGGAACTGATCCAGATGAAATTTTTGGCCCTCATGTAGGAGGCGAAGCTGAAGAATGCTACGTCCATCTATTACCAACTACCACTCTTCCAGGCCACTTCTGTCTTGAAATCAGGTTTAAAAGATGCTAATACTACGATAACTTAATTGTGCTTTTGACGGCTTACCCTTCACTTCTGCAATCCACTATAGTAAATATTGTTTTTTTTTTGCATTTTTAGTCATGAGTGGGCTGTGGGTGGCGAGGTAAATTTACAGTTTGTAGTAATAGCAGTATTCATCGAAACATATTTTTAAAGTACCTAATAATAACTTTTGCAGCCTGTCTTCTTCCCTGATCACGTGGGCATGCCTTTTACGGAGAGTGAAAACGAATACTACATGTTTCAAGTACATTTCAATAATCCCGAGGGAATATCTAATATAAAGCTGAGTTACGGTCTGGAGATGTTCCACACAGAAAATCTTAGGTACCGGGAGAAAAGCAATGCCATTTGTTAATGATTTCGTTCATACTAAAAATGAAATTGATATGAATTAAATACGAGCTGGAAATATTTACTTTCAGGCAATATGATGCAGGATTGATGTTCGTGGGTACAATAATCGGGGTGCCACTCTCAGGAGCCCCGACTATTATGATTCCACCAAGCGAACTGGGGCACACTATATATGGTCACTGCTCATCGCGTAAGAATTACTCATCATATTCGTATATGCACATGTGAGAAGCTATTGCAAAATTAGCTCTAAAGTGCAGTAGCCTAACTGACGCTATCACGTTTTAAAATTTTTCAACAGAATGCACTCAAAAGATATTACCCGAAACTGGAATTAACGTATTTGCTACTAGATCTCATACTCATTTAGCAGGTTACACTTCTAAAATTCTTACGAAAAAATTTTCCTTGGTTCATTAATATTAAAATAGGCTTTAAAAAGGTCACTCACATTTTTAATTTAAATAATTAGGAAGAGGAGTAAGAATCTTGCACATTCAGAATGGAAGGGAGGAATCAATAAGTGTTGATGACAACTTTAATTTCGATTATCAGGTATACATGGGATTGGGATTCATGGGAATGTGATCGATAGAAACCTTTACAAATTGTATATAAATCGTACGAACAATATAAAAAGTATACACTATAATTACTGTTTTATGATATTAGGAATACCGAATTCTCAGAAGGGAAAAGAAGATCATGCCAGGGGATATATTTGGACACTGTACAAAAAATAATGCTTACAATTAAATACCTATTAAATATGTTGTATTATGAAGTAAAGAATTAATTGTGATGCTCCTCAAAAGTTTGCAAATTTGGAACCGAGGACAGAGACGGTAACGTAACCGTCAGGGGTTTTCAAACTCTAGACGAAATGTGTCACGGATTTATGTGGTATTACCCCTATTCCCGAGATGCTGGAACATTCGGAACATGTGCAAGTGACATTAGAGCTACTGTTTATAAGGACTTCCTTCAAATCAACACGACTGTATGGTAAGTCTACAGCGCAGCGTATGCTTAGAAATTTGAAAAGTGGAATTCAAAACATGCCTAGTTGTTCTTGGCTTTGTTTTTTTCAGGGATAACAACCGAAGAATAGACATTGTCACATCCCCTGCTACTTACGCAGGGCTGAGCACACAGGAAGCAGGAAATCTCATGGACTGGAGTATCGCTAGACGCACTCAGCTTCAGGCGATGCACAGGAACCTTAATCAAATGACCTTTTGTAGCAGTTCGGATCCTGATAACGTTGCAAGGTTGATTCGTGAAGAGTTGGAGAGAAGAAATGGTACTAATGTGGGAACGATCATTAATACACCGGACGGAACAATTACTCATCCAGATTCAGAATTCATTAGCCGATGGCCGGCTAATGTAGCGCCATACCAAAAGGCAAGTAGGTGTAGGCTGTGAAAACATGTAATTACGGATAATTAAGATGTTAACATTGATGGTGATATTGATAAACGTGTGATGTCGTGTTAAATATAAAGAGCTGTCGGCAGTGTTAAATTGCTAATAAATCAAAAATTAATCGCATTTCATTGTACTGCATCGTTGGATACGAGTGGTTTTGCATTATGCTCAACCAGTCACTCGGTATTCCATTCCTCAATTTAAAGCTAAATTTGGGATAGAAGATAAAACACGTCTGCACTATCATTTTGTGTTTTGCACGAAAGGCTAAAGAAGCAAACTTTCATTTGCATACAACATTGTAAAACACTTACTGCAGGTAAAACGGAAGGATGCTTAGTTAGGACAGAACAAGAAGAAAAATGTTCATTACACAGCAGCATAGCACCTTATTATGTACATGTATTTGTATTGTGAATGTGAAGGGTATATTTATAATGACTATCTAAATACAATAGCTGCACTTTCTAAGAAACGTCTATTATTTTTCGGCACATTTAGACCATTGAATGTCCAGTTATTATGCGAAATGTCCAAATTTAGAGTTTTTTCTTCCTAAAAATTTGCATCATAGCTAATTGAAAAAAGATGGAATGTAGGCAGGAGGAGGGTATGGTCTGATTGACTGCTTGACTGGGTTGGCGTGCGTGCATGATAACATTTGTTCAAATGGAAAAGTGGATCAGGAGTAATTTAGCACCAGCTTGTAGCAAAAATACAATGGATGATGGGGCTACTCACTATCCATGACTGGGATTTATTAGTTGTAGACCTTTTAAATGCAATTCAACAAAATGAAAGGACTATGACTAGGGTTTACTTATATAATACTGACTTATGGTCATCAACGGTTATGAGAATAAAATGCACTACTGACAATTTGTTCTATTTTAAGTGATAATAAAGCTACAGCTAAAATTTTATTTCACTACAATCATTCTAAGAAGCGAGAATTTCCAACTCATTCTTCAGGTCTCTGGCATCATTTCCCAATAACTCACAAAACTCAATTGACTCTTTTGTCAACCCGTAATCAAACAAAAACCGAGCAAAATCCAAATTAATTGCGAGCTTAATATGGTTGCTCAAGTTGATTTCAATTTGCTGCTTTGTACAAAACACGAGTAGAAGATAAGAGAGGTGGCGAAGCCTAGCTCCGAACAGAGCCTCTGCAGCCCTTTCATATTTTCCAATGTAGATATACACCATCGCTGCTTGAATCACACATTTCTTGGAAACAAGATACTGGGAATAACGAGCCAATGTATCCTCCGATGTCTTCCCTGACAATGCTGTCTTGCACAAAAGAACAACCTTGTTCCACTCATTTGATGACTCAATATATTTGCACGCTTCGTTGTGTTTTCCCAAGAGACACAGCAACTCCAATCCTGTGAAAATGAAAAATTAAGACAATGGTTCTGGCCAGGAAATGTTATATGTTGCAAAAATTAAAATTTTATCGTAGACTTACCTCCATCTGTGTCACCACAAGCAATCAAGTTTGTCGCAGTAATCTTCAAAATTGCCTTTGACTGTTCGGGTAAATTAGAAGTTGCCACTGCAATACTGGCCTTCATTCCATTTAAAACATACCCACTATTTGTAGGTTCCGTATCGAGTAAAACTTCGGCCGCTCTATCCATTTCGCCTTAATTTTCATAAATCTAACATTATGTCAATTTGAAAAAAAATTGGTACGAACATTGATGCCAGATCTGGCTTACCACAAAGAAGCAGAAGCCGCCCAACATCCTCTCGCTTGTTCAGGTCCATAGCCCAAACACATTGACTGATTTTCACAAGAATTTCCTTGAAACTAGTATCCTTGCTGAATAGTCCGCACTCTGGAAGCTCATCGTTGTTTCCAGAATCAGCATTAAGCTTCGTGTTTAAAAGGGTCCACAGTTTAACCTCGTCTGGAGTTCCAATCCTTTTGAAAAGACTGACAACATCATCAAGTTTGGCAGCTGAATCGTTGGAAATCCCATAGAGCTGTTTGCACTTCTCCCTTGGAGAAAGAAAGTGACTGTACAAGTCACCAGAAATTGTGGGATGTCTTGTACTCAACTCATCGCTGGGGTCCAGCACCAAAAATTTAATAGCATTAGTTCCTGCAGGAATGTATGTCATCCAATTTTTCATTATGGTGATCCCAGATACAACCATTTTTCCGAGCAACAGTGTTCTGACTTTCTTCAAATTCTGAAAATCCCATAGCTCAACTGTATCAGTGAACTGAGCGACGAAGTTATTTGCTCCAAATGGATGTACGGAAAGAATGGGACCTTTCCCCACTTGGAACCCTGGGGAAGCTGTTTTCTTCTCAGTGTTGTAGATGACCATTGTTCCGTTTGAATCCACTCTGAAAACAAGGCTTCCTCGAGTGAAAAGCGATACTGGAACACCAGTTATTGATGACGTGTTGTTTGTGTCAAGCTTCACGCAAGTAGCAGCCGCAAATCGACTTCCCTCAACTCGGAATGTGAAAAGGAATGTTCCGTAATCAGTCAGGTAAAATACTTCATCCCTGCAAAACAACGCATTTAATGTTAATAGCCATCTTTGTAATTGTAAGTACTTTATTATTATCATTAATCCTGCTCCGAATAGTTCGAATTTATGAATGACAAAATCAAACAAGAAAATACTTTGAGGTTGATTCTGGATCTCTCTCCCTCCATTGTACACACGTAATTGCTGGCAGCTTGCTCGGAAGAGTTTTGACCAACTGCCTTCTTGACAAATCCCATAACTCACAAGGAGCAGCTCCATTCTACAAATATGCATACATTTCTGATAATCATTCTTAAATCAAAATAATTGGTCAATTTAAAATAAATGACAAAACATTCAAACATCCAAATGAAAAATTTCAGTTTCTCTACCTGATAAACCAATACAAAGTACTGACGAAGAGGCGACAAACTGATACACTGGATATGGTGTTTCGCCTCCATTTTAAGCCCAACGCAAGCTCCAGTTTTCAAGTTAGTCATCATCAGCTCGCATTTAGGATTTGTAGAAAACTGAACGTTTGAATACGTGAGAACAGAGTCCACTGAAATGTATTCTATCCCTGATACCGCACACGACGAATGGCAAGCTATCTTTTTGAGGACGCTTGCTCGTCCACTGACTACTTGCAAGATGATCAAAAACCCGTTACTTGTTCCCAGTATTAAAGTATTTCCATCCGACTTCAGGGTCGTTGTTTGGCCAAGTGCTGGAGTCATCCTTTTTAACTTCAGCTTAATTATCCCTGTTTCCGTTTCCAGCATAGACTTAACCTGGCTTAATGGAGAAACCCATTTCTGAGTAAGCTGCTGTAGTCTGGGAGCATGTTCTGGTTGTTCCACTGTTAATGCTCCGAAAGTACTCGGTAAACTCTCTGCATCTCCTTCTCCCCCGCCTCCTGCGCTCATAGCTTTGACAAATGGGGTTGATGGCGTGTTTGCGTGTAGATTATACTTGTTATCGGCAACTTTCCCTTTGTCGCCACTAACAAAGCCGTACTGAAGAAATCGACCATCACTGAAGTAAACCAGAATTGAATTCTCCTCATATGGGCATATTCCACTTCCAACTACTTCCGGTCGCTTTCCGGAAAAACGAGGAGTGTCACTTAAGCAAATCGTTTCCAGCTCCACTGTGAAGATGTGCGTTCCGACAATTGCATATTTTCTTAAGTAGACAGAACCATTTTCATGAATTGTGATGATACACGATTTTTGACGCACTGGTATAGCGTTGACAATTCCTGAGACTGATTTGTCCAGTGAAAATGTTTGCAAGAGTACCATGAAATGAGTGCTAATCAGGTGAATTTGGGAGTCTGTTGAAACCACAATTGTGTCGGGTATTCCCGGATGGAAACAGATTGTTGCTTGCAGATTGAAACCCTGATGACTGGACGCGCCTGTTAGATCAGTACCAACAATGTCGGACACCAAACGTCGAAAAATGGGTCTGGATTTCTCCGGCGTGTCTGAAGATGACTGGTGATTTACAGGGGGAGACAAGTTTTGCATTGAGTTGCTGTGTGAAAGTAGCCCAATTCCACTTCCTGCTGACATGGGTCGTCCTCCAGTCCTTAGGAGCACCTGCCTTGTCAGGAATATTCGAGCATCTTTCTGATAATCCCATCCATTGCAGAATGTCAGCAAAAGATCGCTATTTGTAGCAGAAGATGATGACGCCGGATTTTCGTATCTGCTGAGGAATGCGAGTTTATTCAGAGCTGGATTTTTAGTTTTTGACTCGACACAAAACTTGAAGATGCCCACAGGAATTAACGGAAACCTTGGACCTGACGCTATTTGAAGTGCGACATTTTGAAATGTGCACGTCGAGTGGTTCAAAGACCACCAGCAAATGACTAGTATACATAATGTAGACTTTCGACCGACTCCAGTGGTCCACCCCCTCTGCCAATTGTACATCCACAATAGCTCTGGAATTATTCTCGGGATGAGCGAACCGATGAATTATCTCGCCCTTTAGAGCATTCCATATTGCAACTTCTCCATTTGTATCAACCGACAACAGGTCCCTATGCGAAATTGCCGTCTCACTAGTGAAAGTCCTTCCGGATGGAAGCCAGTATACATGAGTTACTTCTGAGCTCTGCGACGAGCAAATCTGCACAAGCTTCAACGATTTCGAGTCAATTATAATGACATCCTTTCCACATCCGAAAGCTACGAGATCCTCCTTTATCCTACACAATAATTAAACGTTAAATTCCAAATTCAAAAAGGAAACTTACATTGTCACAAAAAGCCAATACCACAAAAGCTAAAATTCATTGCAATCAACACATCAAACTTTTCCACCTGTAGTCACTTACCAGTGTGCTGCCCCTCTATTCCTAATACTTGGATTGCCAAGCAAAGGAAGTGGAAGCGGTACTGCCGCACTATTTAATTCATTTCTCGTCATTTTTTTAATATTCAGCTACTCGTTCATCCTTCCAAATACAACTTCATCCTTCATTTAACACAATCAAACTCTGCCACTTATCGTTATCGACTCCAGTAAAACTGTTAGTTTAATCTTCTTTCACTTACACTTTCAATTACATCAATTGATCAATTGTATTAAAAATTCAAAATTTAAAATTTAAGTGCTTTCACCTTTCTACGACGGCGACCACCACCACCACCCTCTCCACTATCACTATCTCAAAGTTGTGCTTCCTGTTTATGCGCATTTCACATCATCTGCCACCACCACCATCCCACACACACACGAACGACCACGACACAGACAGGCGGACTGACGGACGCTCACACAAGTGAATCAGTGAAAAAGTGGAAAAGAGGAATGTGAAGCATCTGCATCAACACTTGGATTTTTGCCTTTCATTTCAACAGCTGAGAAAACATGAAAAGCATTTGCTTTTTACTTTGCATGCGATGTATGTATGTACTGTATAACTGTATATCCTTTTTGTAGTGAAGCTGTGCTGTGCCCGGAATTTTCAACATGTATAAATCCTTGTATTGTTAAATTACCTATTAGCCCACTTGCCCATTTAACTCATCTTTTTGACAGAGGAACAATTAAAAAAAGATATTTTTAGAGCTTTTAACCGCACTGGAGCAAGTTTGTTGGTTTGGAAAGGGTTAGTTGGTTAGTTGGAAGTTTGGAAAAGTGAAAAAAGGAGAGATAAAAGTAGGAAAACATATGGTAGAAGCTGAAATTTAATTTTGGCTTTTGTAGTTTGGAGAGAAATGTGTTTGATGAGATTGAGCTGATGATAAGATAGAATTAGTGGATATTAGGGTAAATTGTAGTGTGATAAGAGTAAGAGCTTAGTGGAGATGTAGTGAGCCTTAAATAATTAGGTAGTTGGAGTGGGGATGAAGTTAAAAAATGAAAGTGAGCTTGAATGGATTAGTAATTTAATTTCAATTTCGTATTTGTGGAAGAAGTGGAGAGTAAGGAATCTGGAGTAATATTTAGTGCGTTTTTAGATTACTAGAAATCTAATGATGAGGAGTTGCGAAGTGATTATATGAGATTTAGTGAATGTTAAGGTATTTAGAGATTTTGATTTAATTTATTGAAAATTGCGTTTCGAGGTCAATTTTTAGATTAAAAATGAGAACTTTGGAGAAGGAGTGAATGGCTGATTGTATAGTTCCGTGATAACACTCTGGATCCTTTAGTCAGCAACGACTCGGTGACTCCTGAAGTTCGGTTAAGTAGTGGTGGTGCTAAGAAGAATCCACTTGAAATGAGTTTGGGGGAATGGCGACAGGCGATTGTTGCCCCTACCACTTACCGAGTCGGGAACTCCACCGTTAGAGTCCAAACTAGGTTCATTGGAATAGTGCTTTTGTTCTCGATCGGAATTTTGTGCTATTTTGCTTACTCTTATAAAGGTAACAAACATTTTAAAATGTATAATCGGTTTTTTTATTTTTCAAGGAAAGGAAGTTGAACACGAGTGAAAAAAATATAGATAAAAATTACTTTTTACTTGTTTTTGTACTAGGGCCTGGAAGCTACCTTCGCTCATCGCCAAAACATCCAACTCTAAATGAAATTGTGAGCCAACTTGGAGCCGGAGGAGGAGGTGCGGTTGGAGGGAAGCAAGCGTCGATTTTATGGAGCACTAATAGAAGATTATCACTAAATACACCTTATCCTCTCACTAAACCCGTATCTACGGAGAAGGGATTAAGATATAGGATTGGGATAATAACTGATTTAGATATAAATTCTAAGACTACCTCCGGTAAATGGATCTCATACATGAGAAGAGGAAGTCTTTTTATACAATACAAGAAGGATGATCCTAAAAATTCAAAAGTACATTACATTTTGCTAATAAAAATTGTATCATTGATGAGGTGTA
>JAHZND010005847.1:0-14732 GCA_027744115.1 Acrocyrtus sp. NNG-2020 | reverse complement strand
GGTTCATAATTGTCAATGTCAGCCTGCCTGTTACACAAATAAATAGGGGCTTAATTGGTCAGTTAATAATTTAATGGTCAGGGTCAATGATGTACCGCCAAAATGTTATTTGAGCATAAAATTGCCTCCACCTCCATCCACCACCGATAGTTAGTATAGAGAGCCTTATTGCATTAGAAATCCAAATACCAATAAAAAGTCAATAATTGCCCGAAAGTATGCAATCCAATTTGTCAAATGTTCATAACCTTCAAATCCGATGATGTCAATGACTCAAAAAAATTCTCCCAAGTTTTTTTCAGCAAGATATTTTATTATTTGAGCACACAATGGTATTTACAACGGTATTTACGTCGAAGCATTTATTATCCATAAGGACCGAAACTGCACTATACTTAATTTGTCGTGGATTTTTTTTGCAATAAAAATCACCTATATTCGCAACAACTACAATTTTTTTTAGCCTATCCAAAATCCAAATAACACTCCTTCCACACCAATAAAAATACAAAAATGTCTGGTCTTGTCGTAAGATTTTTATTGCTAGTTTGAGCTTGAAAAATTCGTAAAATTGCAAATCACATTCCAAATTGCATTGATCGGTTCGTAATATCACATGGCAGGTAGAAAGAAACCAGTAGGGAACTGATCGGAGTTCTAGCGCAATACAATTGTTTTCGTAAGCAAATCAAAAAATACTGCACAAAATTGGTATGTGCATCAAGCACCAGTAGCCTACTTCGCCCCCTCCATCATTTCAATTTGGAAAAGTACTCTTTCGATAAAAATATGCCGTGTACGGCCAAAGGGATCAAATTCTGGAACTCCGCTCTGGCAATTTCCTTCATAGTTTTTCCGTCTATGAACATAACGCAACTACTTTCTTCCTGTCTAGCTCTTGTGACGCAGGAAATAATGATCCCATCATCTTCCTCCGTTCCATTAGGATTAGGAATAAACATGGGCTCTCCTAAGAATTCGTGTTCTTTCAAACGGAACAGAATGGATTCTTTCGTTCGCGTATTCACTTTGCATAGCGCATTCCTGTAAAAGCCCACAGTCCTGGGTCCACCTCCATAGAATATGGAGTAGGGCTTTCCCCTATATCGCGGATGCACAATGGGCACCTCCAATCCCGACTCCGACATTCTCTCATAGCTAAGTGTAATAACCTTCCTATGATTAATAGCCGTTGCAGACGTCTTAGTCACCTTGATCAGATTCGTTCCTTCTGGAATATCCCCTTCTTTATTATCGGAAAAATCTATTATGGGAATTACGTAGCGCCGAGTAATAGCCAAATCTTCTTCTGGCCCTTCATTCCCATTTCTAAAGTCCATTAGGTCTATACGAATACAATTTGCATTTGGGAAGGCAATCAAATCCACGACCACTTCATTGTCCTGGTCATAACAATTCACAACGTGGATGAAGAAAAAGGCATCTGCCGAAATGTATTCTGTCTTGAGCAATTTTCCGGTTTCCTTTTCAACCACGTGAAACCTGTTCTTCATTTCTGGACGGAACTCCATATAGTCCCGCTTACATGACTTCTGCAAAATTCCAGCAATCATCTTTTTCGCTACTATTATTAGCGGCTGCTCTATAAAAATTATGTATTTCTCTGACATCCCAAAGCTATGACATGGGCTTGCACATAGTGCGCTCCTACTGGAAATGCTAGCGATGATTTTTGCCTTTTTTAGAGTGTCCTCCGATGTTTCCCCTTCTCCAGGAATGGGGATTTTCACTACTTGGTATTTCAAGCCTGTGCATAAAATGAAAATTCTTCGTAGTTTTTAACAAATAAAGAGCAGCGGAGCAGTGAAGCCAAGCAAGTAATCAAATCATTTCCAACCTCGCAGAAACGATGTGCCAATGTTGTAAATATACCCATCTCGTTCTATGGGGTGAGCACTCCATATATTCAGTCCAAACAGTTTCAGCGTGTCTGTTCAAAACAACAAGGAAAAAATGGCAGCCGTAAGTGGAAAAGTAAACATAAACATGAAGTCAGTAGAGTAGCAGTAAGAGGACCTCTCGAAAAAAATTTAATATCGCTCTACCATGTAAGTCATATTGGTACTTAATACAAGTGGAATTGTAAACTTCATTTCGAGAGGAAAATACAACGGAGTTTTTTTTGCAGAAAATTTACTGTTGTACACGCCACATTCGCGTCATTAGAAAAATGAACATGAGCAAATTACGACAGTCATAGATAAATGAGTCTGTTTTTTGTAGCAAGTGAGCAAAAAGTTGTGGTGTCACTGACGGATTTCATAATCTCAGTGTATGCTTAAATATTACACAAGTTCACTTCCTGGATCGTGGTGTGGCAAGCAAAAATTCGATTCAAGTAGGAGAGGTTGCTTGTCATAATGGAAATGTAAATATGAAAAGAAAATCTTTTTCTTTCACAAGAGCAAGTCTTGGACTGTTTAGAAATTATTAATAGCAAATAAATTAAGACGTAATGCACAAGGATTTACCAAACTTCTCCCCACACTCTAGTGTGTTCGGGTCCACAGCACGAAACATACATGTATCGGCACCCGCATATAATTCATTTCCAATGGTAAACAGGCAAACATTACAGTTGTCGGACATCTCTGGAATCTAAGATTTGGAACGAAAAAAAACTGACGCTCAGACTCCTATTACTACATAATGCGATCATTTCCATGCACAAGGAATTGTTACAATAAATATGCAAGTATTAATCATTTGTTGGGAAACTTACCAGACTGGGAATAAATCTGGAAAGAACATTTTTTGTCGGGTCTGGATATGCTCTCGTTCCGAATTCAGCGATTACTGGCTTTTGAGCAATGAGCGCCCTTTTGTACGCATCCGTTTGCAGAAACTTTCGGTCGTATTTTATCATGTTGTTGGAAATTCGGAATCTTGTTAGTATTGCATAGCCTAAATCAAAGCAGACATTTACTTCAGCAACTTTCATACTTTCACATAACGTACAAACTCATTTGTACTTTGGGGTACCTACTTACCGTCTAGAAAATGGTTAACAGAGAAGTCATCGTCAAAGTCGAAGTGACCAGGACCTGTTAAAATATGCATAGAAATAAGATACGCGAATAACCTTTTAAACTTTTTGACAGCTTCTGCAAATAATTAAATTTTCGATGTACCAGTTCTTATGTAGGCCGAGTCGTTGAGCCATTCTGGTAAGCTCCCTTCTATTCTCGCTTCCTCCGCTTCTGGAAGCTCTGTCAAGGTTGGATACACAAATTTCACACACCCGTTTTCCATCTTCCACAAATATGCAGAAACCCTTTAATTAAAATTACATAGTTAGCACTCTCTCACTACTACAGCACAAAAACTATGCCAAGTATTTGCCAGTTTTCGAAGCAGCACCAATTTTGTCAAGAGATACTTTTTTTTATTTACGTAAAAAGGTGATATACAACAAAACGTAGAGCTTTTTTTATGTTAGGAATGTTTAAGTCAAAAACTTTAATCTAGTGCACCATCATCCACACTGACAGTACGAGACTGTATGAGATTTGTTGGTGCTGGTGCAGGAAATAAAATTTTTAAAGGTAGAGGGAAGGCCCCATAAAAATACATCTTAAACCCTTTCTTGAAGTAGGCGAAGGTATGTAACAATGCATTACCGTGTCAGACGTCACTCCCGTTATTCGGCACAATGTATGGGCATACCCACCTATTCTTCAATATGCCAGTGCTGTTTAGTCATTGTTAAAAGTACTGAGAAATGCGAGAGAAGCAGAGAAGCATTGTTATTTTGCAAACATTTACTTACGGTTCTTAGGTACCCCACAAAAATTTTTTTCAGGTGTATCCTAACCAATGCATGCATTTTTCTACGCACCAAAAACTAACCTGATACCTGATAGCAGGTGAGAGATCGCTCTTGAAGTGGTTTTTCTAAGATCCTTTAATGGGAAGGTGCATACACCAGAACAATTTAAAACGTGCTAAGAAACCAACCATTTCATGTATACCAATACGAGATGCTTACACTTACGCTCAAAAGCTGTGCAAACTTTCAGAGTATCATTATCCCTAATGCAAAAACTGTTAGTCAATAAGAATTACAGTGTTAGTCCCAGAAATTTATAGAAAATCTTTTAGTGTACACTGCCGGCCTGCAGGAAACTGGGCTGATTGCTAAGTGTATAGGCTACTTGCAAGGCACAAGGCTAACCTGACCACTTGTATGAGTAATCATTACGGAGATTACTATGGAATAAAAATGAGGGCTTGTTTTTCATCACTGACATCATTTCATACATACGTTTTTGAATGTTATCACATTAAACGGAGTGCTTAAATTTTGGTCTGATGTAGAGTGTTGATGTTGATGCAGCCAGAGAGTAAGTTTTACAAATGCGACGGACTTGCTCTCTGTGACGTAGGTGTAAAAAAGGTGTATTCTTAAAATTGTAAGTTGAATTCAAACGTGTGTGTTCCGATGAGGTACTTGACCGATGCATATAAATTAGCTGAGGCACGATTTTTTGCTAGTTCCCACAAAGAGAATAGAAAGTAAAGTTGCCAAAAAAAACTTGAATAGAGCAAATAATAAAGCTGACGCTACTTATCTATAAATTAAAATGCACGCATGGCTGACGTCTAATTTTTTTTATATTTTGAATTGCTATTTACACTTCAGCTTACGCAGAACTGTTACAGCAAGTGCTGTAATTTATGAGCTACTGAACCAAGCCAAATTACTTCACTTTATTGGTTATAAAAGGCACAGAGCAAACACTTCTAACAAATTATGAAATTATGAATACGCCTTAGCACATGCAAGAGATGCAGATCAAATGTAAGTAAAAAATAGATTTGTAAGGTGCGTGCAGACTACATTACACTTGTAATGTGAGGATTTAATTTGAGCTTTGAAATTAAATAAAATTTATAACGCTTTTAGTCTGGTTTAATTATTTTTTTAAATAATCTACTCAGACAAAACGAGTCACTATGCAAAGCAAATAACAGCAAAAAATTAATACATACCTATTATGTAAGAATAACCAGGAAGTATGATATATGCGAAAAGAGAGCGGATCCTTTATTTTTGTCAATTGGGTAAATATTAATAGGTAGTTAAAATATATTTACATACTTCCAACTTTTCAGATTGGTTCTCCCCGATTATTGGTTGTGGATTGACCTTGACTTTATTTCAGAACAACTGACAGCGTTTAAAAAAGATTTTAGTTGTTTGATTAACACGTAATATTCCACTTCATTAGCGGCTCCAAGTACTTATTGGCTTGCAGAGCTTTTTTAAAATCACAAGTTCACATTACATGTATGCCCAATTTCCAGAATCCGACTGAACTCATCATGCATTGAAAGTGGCATTATTGGTACACTGCACAAACATGAACAGAATGAATGGAAGACTGGAAGAAAAGGCACCCGTGACAGGCAAAGTGGCGTGTGGAATAGAATTTTTCTACGAGAATCGCAACAAGTTCAAGTTCGAGGATAGGTTATCGACTGTTAACCTCTTCGTGATTTATTTACCGTTTTCTGGGCCGATTTATATGCGAAATGTTAGTCAAGAAAAAATATGACAACAGCTACCATTTAGCAACTGGAGACCTAAGTCCAAATTATCTAGTCGGTTAGCTACTATAATTAAGACATGCTATATTTCATACGATGTATTCGCAACACGAATGTAATTATTATTTACATGTTGCTGCAATTTAAACTGGAAAAACCTAGACATGCCCCTATAAAAGTTGGTGTCGGATGGAGATCTCCTTTTAGTTGGGATCCTTCTTTCGGACGGAAGTCCAACCTAGTATTCATCTGCGTTCATTATTTTCTTATATTTTTCTAAATTATAAACTAATCATGAAATCGGAAATCACGGAAATTTTGCTACCAGCTGGTAGCAAAGTGTACAAAGCGGAGGAGCCAACAGCCTACATCTTTCTTAAGGCTGTACTCGTCTGCGGACTCATATTTGGAGCTGGCCTGGCCTTTTACCGCTATGAAACAAAACTGCAAGAAATGGAACTCAAGGTTTATCAACTAACAACGAAAGTTATCGAGCTGGAACACGAACACAAGGTAAATCAATAAAAACCGTATAAATCATTTTATTACTTAACTTGAACTAGCTAAATCTCCAGTGACAAAGTGAACTTGTGATTGAGTAAGAAAAGATCTGGAGTTTGACATGATCAGAGTTCACCAGAACATTCAAGATCAAGGTCGTTTAATAATCCTGATCATGCCACAATCTCCACGCGAAAATCTGTGTCACTTTCGTAAAGAAACCACATATCCACTAATTCATTTAACGATTAAGTAATATAAAATTGATGACAAAAACTGTCCAGTATAAAAAATGTGCCTTATGAATATAAAGTAAGTTCATGTAATCTTTTGATGAAAGGATCTTCCCGTTGAAGTTGAAGATGAGGAACGCCGTAGCAAGCGTCAAGCTCCTCAATATCCTTGGGTGGTCCGGTCTGCAGATGGTGATCCTATGCTTAACCAAATGAGAGGTGATGATGCCTCAACTGAGGAAGGGCTTGTAGCACAAAGGGGAAGGCGTGTAGGACAGCGCCGAGGCCATGGAAGAAGACGTGCCCCAACAGAACAGCCGACCCGCAACCACGATGATGAAACCTACTACACAATGGATGCTAATGGAAACAGATTCTATCCTTCCGGATTGAAAGAAATGCAGTCTCGTCTTCCCCCAGTTAGCACTGAAGCTACTACTACTCGCCGACCTCCACAAGTTCGTAGCCGTGGCCACACCAGAGCACTTCCTCTCAATCCAACTTATAGGCGAATGGGAACTGGTAGTAATCAGGTATGAAATGTTCCATAAAATGTACATAAAATGGGATCTGTTGCATCAATTTCAAAAGTGTACATGACCTAAGATGCCATCCCTCATTTCCATTTAGGTGGCTGCTAACGTCGTTAGGTTTGATGAAAATGAAACTCCCAAGTCGGAATCTGTCGTGGCTCATTTCGTCGCTGACGTTTCTAATTTCACCGCTGAGGATAACCCAAGGCTCCGTAACTCAGATGGAATTTTCCAGATTTGGAGACCAGAATCATGGAACACCAAGGAAGCTTTGGCATATGACAGAAATGATGGTACACTCACTGTTCTCAAGTCTGGAATTTACTACCTCTATGCTCAGGTGAACATATATTTTCTGTCTTTATATTTCGACATTAAGTTTTTGACAGTTAACTGCAATATCCACTTCAAATTTTCAGATCCATTACCACGATGCCAACGTAGAAGGATTCAAGCTTGAAATCAATGAGAAGCCTGTCCTGCAGTGTACATCCAAGGAAGAGTTCAATTCTTGCTTCACAGCCGGACTCACCAAAATCAATGCGAACGACAAGATCGTCGTGAAAAACATTGGTGCAAACATTTTCTCTATTTTCAAGCCCGAGAAGTCATTCTTCGGTCTGATGCGTGTCTCTGAGCTCCAAAACTAGATTTATTGAATCATGAAGATTTACAATTAGGCAACTGTGCCTAAGTGCATTGTCAATAAAGCAAACATCCGACATTTACTATTTGTTTTAAAATATCGCTTTTACACCAGAAATAACCTGTGTCTTATAGACAATGTCTATCCATACATGTGTATACCTAATACAATAAAAGTGTATTACACCGGCAGTCATTCTTGGAATGCAACTTTCTCCGAAGGAACATTTTCCGATTTTCCTTTGAAAAGCTGAAAGGCATCTTCACAGTAAGCACATAGAACAGTAGCAGCTCTGCATAATGTCCAATTCTATAAAAAATGCTCTAGTCGGAAACGACAGCACAGCACTTACAAAAGTGTAATTTTTGCAAAAGAATATGTGGAAAGGCCATTAGGGGCATCATGATACACCGAGAAACAAAATGCATTTGCTGAGATTCTAAAGTCATAGGGCAATGGCAGTAAGGAGAAAGTATTAGGCACACTTTTCAGCAAAAGACGCAGTGTTCGTGGAATCTATTTGGAGAAGGGATTCCGGCAAAAACTTCCATTATCGGAAGATATCTACTTAGCGCTTGTAAATATTATCAGTTAGTACCCTCCTGCCTAGAAGCATTCATCTCAAACACGTTTCAATTTCAATGCTAAAAATGTCAATCTTGCTAAGTGTCTTTAACATAATTGAGCAATAAAATAAAGTACCTATATGTACATATAGCGTGGGAGATAGAGAAGAGCAACAATCTGCTACTACGTTCTACCCGTTGTTCAGCCTACATATAAAGTTGATCCATTGGGGTTTTTCGGTTACTTATAGGAAAAATTGCCTAATTGAGCACTCCCTCAGCTTCCGTCCTGCTTTTTCCCGTGACAAGGACTGATGACTGATATATCTCTAAAAATAAGTACGCTCAAAACTTCAAGGCACATACAACATATACTTGCGCGTCAAAAGCTGGCAAGTTGTTTTCCCATTATTTACCGGTAATGGCTAGCACGTGTAATTTTATATTAAGTTCTAGTCATGTGGCATTTTTAATATAATCTTAATTGCTAAGATGAGTGAAAGATCAGGCTATCGGCCCACGCAAAAAATTCTGCCAGTACCTATCAGCCTGGATGTTATAGAATTGCTATTGTAGTCGCAAGTTTTAATGAAGCAATTAAACTTTCCCAGGCACGGCTAGCGAGCTTTAATTCATATCACAGAAAAACTTTTCTTTTCCGCTTGTAACTTATTAAGCTTTCTAAAAAGGGGAACAAAAAAAGCTTCTACTGAAACTAACTATATCAGCAATCAGCATATTATAAGAAAACACGTTCCCTCTTATGTCACTGATGAAAGGAAAAGCATCTCCGATGGAGAAAATAATAGAGGCCATGCAAATTATTGTATGAGTGATGAATGCATGAAGCGAAGAAAACTTGACGTACGTACTACTCCAGTTTTGTTCTCGAGCTAGATCCAGTTGGCTTGATATCGATCAAAAAGTTAAATGAGAGTTTTTTCCAGGAAACAATAAAAGCTTTCTTAAACTTATGCATGTAGGTAAGTTTATGCCAAAATTAATTACTTGCTCGATATTTTTCAAATTGATGCGCATCTTCAGAATTCTTTGTAAAAATGAAAAAGTGCGCAATATGCTGAACACGTATCAGCATCAATTATAAATGTACCATGCCATTGAATTTTTGGCAAATTGATGTAAAAACTATAAAAAAGAATAACTAACAGAAAATATGCCTCCTTTCGTTTATATGTTGCGTTGCGGTTACTTTTTAAACTTTTGCTAACTTTTGAGTTTGTTTACATTCACTGGAAATAGAAGTAATAACTATCTTATAAAAATACCCTTTCAAAGACTATCCTATAATTTATAAGTACTGACTCATTGATATTGATTTATTTGTGGTGACTAAGTATTAGCTTCTAACTTTAAAATAAGGATGCGAAAGCCCCAAACAAGAAAAGGGGAAACTTATAAACACCGCCTACGAAATCACATAATCAATGTAATTTACTTGCGGGCAGTGTTACTTCTATCCTCTTATGGACTAGTTTTCTTTACGTCTTTTGGAATTGATTGCCTTATTTTCTCTCTCCCTAGAAAAAAACTTTTTTGCGTACCCCAAGAAAAATACACCGTAAAAGCAACATGTTGGTTGAACATATTGAAATTGCTATCACGTCAAATTGCAGATGATGATGATGATGAGTTATACACCTAAACCTAAACTGAATCCAAACCTATGTAGGTTGGAAAAACCATACCCAAAAACTGAACACGGAAGGAATTTGTCCTTTCCAACTCGCCCACAACAAGTAAACAGAAAGGAAAAGGGTGGCTAGGGAATACCTAGAGAAAGCGAAGTCAGTAGAAAACCGCGATGCTCCCTGATAGAACTGCACACTTGTGGAATAACCGTTGGGCTCAACACATTCAGCGAGAGAGAAAGCGTCTCCAAAAAGATTTCCCTCAAACTACAAGTATCCCATTAGAAGCAGCAGCCTTAGCACACAACTTATACAAATATAAAGACCATTGTGGACTTAAACATCAGCCATTCTTTCAACCGTTGTTCAGAATCCCTTCAGCCAGATTTTTATCAGTAAAAATAACTTTCAATAATTTGCAAGAGGTGTCTTAACACTCGTCCACTAATTGAAAAAAAACATTCAGGGGGTAAATCGAACTCAAAATAGTGTCGCTTTTCTACACGGTTAGGCGTTACAAATTGCAGTTTTTAGGACGATTTCAATTTCTCAAAGGAAGGAATCAGTAATGGCTTGTGACGGTGGCACATCAGTGTCTTTCTGGTCATTCAGTTCCATAAAGGTTACCCTTGTGCTCGTCCTTGCTACCTTAATCTGTGAGGTAAGAAATTTGATGCATGAAAAATTTAAATTGCCAATTTAAATATTACTTCAGCATTTACTAGTGCAAAATATTTAATATAGAAGACCACTTTTAGTGCATGCATCCTTTAATTATAAAACCCATTACCTATGTCATATGTACTACACTGTGCATCCTCTCAACTTTCTTAGATTGTGAGTTGTTGCGTAAACTGCCAAACTTTGACCAAGACAGGGTTTGTACTTTGTAGTTAGAACTGTTAGAAGCTAGCAGCAAACACACTAGATTTTATTAAGACGCTAGCAGCTTCTCACTTTCCGTGGCAGTTGTAGAATTAGAATTCTTGTGCCGCAATTTACGCTGCCAGAAAACTTGAAGTCCTGTGTAGTGCCACATTAGCATAATTTACTGCTTGAGGCAGCGTTTCTCCAGCAGTTTAAACAGATTATATTACAGGAACATGTGCGGCTCTTCAAAAACTATTTCTTCTCAAAATCTCAGACTTGTAGTTCAATGTCTATGCTAGAAGCGCCTTTAAACTTGAGAGAAAACTTTACGTAGGTACGTTATTTCTTGCCATACCTTGCATAATAGGAAGGAGCTTGAAAAATTTAGTAGCGGAGAAATCCTGAAGCTGATACAATGATGAAATATAGCTAAGTTCACTGATTCAAGCTGATACAAAGTGTGGGTAAAAGTTTTGATTACATAATATTTGATGCAATAATTTGCCAGAAGTGATAAAATCCACTCTTGTTTTCTCCACAAAATTATCATCATATTAGTGGAAAAGGAAATAATTATCGGGTATGCTCGTTATATTCTTTGTGTTTTAGGTATACATAAGTAGACACATTATGGTATGTTCAGTTGCGGGTTTATTGAAAGAAACTAAATTCGGAGTTGGAAGGGAAAATGCACTGCAGTTGCCAGTCTTCATGATCAATGATTTTTACTTTTTTCAATGAAATAACATAAAGGACACGCTGATTTGAAAAGACTTTTACATATTATTAGCAATTTATGCCTTGAATTGAAAATATCAAAAGCTTTCTATTCAAGCATGACCACTACTACATCTGCAATCTAATTAAAGTTTGCTTAAGGCATTATTGTTACATATGCAAATTATACTTTTTCAAGCGTTTGCAGTGAAATATTTTTTATTAATGAATGTCAGTGAGAATAATTCCACTTCAAGGTTCTATCTCTATGTCTTCTATTAACAATTAAGAATACTTTCTCCATGCCTTTGAATCCGAATTGCCAGATTTTAAATATCAAAAGCTTTATATTCAAGCATGACCACTACTACATCTGCAATCTAATTAAAGTTTGCTTAAGGCATTATTGTTACATATGTAAATGTTTTTTCAAGCGTTTGCAGTGGAATATTTTTTATTAATGAATGTCAGTGAGAATAATTCCACTTCAAGGTTCTATCTCTATGTCTTCTATTAAATTAACAATTAAGAATACTTTCTCCATGCCTTTGAATCCGAATTGCCAGATTTAGGACTTTCTGCTGAAATAGATAAATTGCTACCCAAGGGCATAGAAGAGAAAAGTTTACCGCTCAAGCTTTCATCCTTAGCTCAAGTACAGATTTCCGTCTCCTTATGCGTTCCCTTATTTTGTGGCTACCGCTCCACCCTATAAGTAATTATGCTGTTAACGTTTAAACTATTGGATGTTTCACTTGAGAGTGTCTACACGTCTACACCACATATTATTTTTCGACCATTTTACATACATGCCTGACAATAATTAAATTAGCGTCCTCTCCCACTCAAACATGTAAAATGTTGACTCATCATGATGAATACACAATTCATATAGGTAGGCATGTATGTACTATATTTAGACCAAAAATAGCTATTTTATTGGTTAATAAATAATGCGCTAGGTTAGGTAGGTATACGTACATAAAATTTCTGCTGTTCTGTCACCGTCGGTTAGCTATCACCTTAGCTTGAGATTTCACTCTTAATTTTTTTCTCAGAAGAGCACTAAGCTAAAAGCTAAGGATGAAAGCATGCCATTCTCTCTAGTTTCAAGTATTTAAAAGCAATGGCCGTGTTAATGAAAGTGTTGCTTACTTAGTTGGTTGGTTGGTAGGCTGAACAGTTTCGAGACAAACAGAATATCATGGGATCAATATGCTAAAATGTGTGGGAGATTGCCAACTAAACATGTTTTCAGTTTTCATGCCCAGTCTACACAAATCATTTCATTTGTCGTGGTTTTCATAATTGTATAAAGGGGAAAGAGGCAGACAGTTGAATTAAAGGGAAAGTAGTAAATTCTGCTTCCCTCACTTATAGTTAGTTATACGAAATATAAAAATCCGAACTAATGCAAAAGCATAACAAGTCAGACAAAATATGAAGTCTTATCATGCCCCGGTGTCATTGCCCGGTCAACAGCAACCCACTTTTATTTTTCCTGTCGATAGCAGTAAGAATGCTTGCGGGTTGACATTTTTGACAAGTGAAATGATCCTTTACTCTCCTTGCACGTCCCACGCATTGTAATTTTTTTGAAGCATGTACTTTGTATTCATAAAAGTTTCATAAAGCATGAAAAACTATGTTACGTTTTAGTTTGACGTTGGAACGGTGACTGACTCCATCGACTATCGACCACTACCACTGCTGCATAAATGGCAAAGGTTGATTATAGTAGTTACCTTGTTAGTGACAGGAGCTATCTCTTTCCCAAATAAAAAGCTCATGAATGAAGCAACGCTTCAGTAACAAATTCAACATGGCCACAAAGATGTAATAAATTATGGAAAATATGTAAACAGTACAAAAATAGTTTTCAATTATCACAATACTGGCTTACAATATTACCCTCAAGAAGCTGCTAATAAAAACCGACTTGGTGCCAGGTGGAGCTACCAATGTCATTAATTACGGTATTTGGATTACCTCATTCATTAACTTGCTGTCGTTCGCAATAGTGGTATACGCTTAGATACCTATGCACGTAAGGTTTTCTGGAAATGACATTTTGAGAAATGAATGTGCAAAACTAGGACAAAAAGTTTTCACATGTCTCTAAGTGTCTAGAATGAATCTAGTAGTTTAGTTCGGCTGCTAGCAATGGCATAATGCATGATATGAAAAATTATCACTTGATATATTATGACATAATTTTCTTTAAATGAGGTGAGTGTGATAAACTTCCCAGAATTCAATAATTTGTGGTTTTTTGTATACAGACATGCATATGTACAGTACCGCAGGCAACTCATATAAACGCATTAAATGCGGGCGAGGTTGCAGAAGAAATTGGAAATCAGTCGGAGGAAAGAGGAATATTGATACCGTCGCTAGCGGAAGCTCCTGATGATAACATCGAAGAGGACTTCAAAGCATACAAACGTCATCTGGGTGCAGTTGCTGCTCTATCAAAATCGAGGTCGTTTTCGGGAAGCAAATCCTTCATCCCTCCATCCAAAAAACATTTAGGATCAATTGCTGCTCAGTCACTGGCAAGGAACGATGGGAGAAAGTTAGAGCTTCAGCTGCCAGGAAAGATGGAAATGTTTAAAAGACACGTTGGGTCGCTCAGGGCATTATCTGGTCTAAAATCAAAACCTTTAATAAGGTCCCTAAAGGAGTCAACTGATCAGATCAATTCTCCAGCTGGGGTGTTAGAACAGGAAACTCCCTCAATGATCTATAACACTCTCGGCGCACATGACTATGATGATATCATGAATCCAGCAAATTACGCGATTGAGCCACAGGAAACTCAAATGTCACCAAATTTCCCCCTAACAAATGTAAATGAGCAGGATGTTCTAAATGGATTACAGCATATGGCTCTATTACAGCCGGAAGCATCGGTGAAGGAAGAGTTTTATGACAACGAAGCAATCAATCCGCTAAATGATGACGAAGGAAAGTTCGTATCCAAACGATTTTTAGGTAAAAAAAAATCTTAATTTCCTACCATAAATCTATTGCTGTCAAGAAAAGTATCAAATAAAATCACATTATAGGTATTTACATTACTATAAAATATATCACTGATCTACATAGGTCCTCTTGCCCGAGGTGGCTGGTTTCCTCGTCATTTTCGTGGCGTAATATCTGAAAATGCATTTGGGAAACGACATATTGGCTCCTTAGCAAGATTAGGATGGATGCCCAATGCAAAAGCAAATAGTCGGCTGGGATTGATAACGGAGGATGATCGCGGTGAAAGGGACATTGGCTTGAAAAGAAACGATATGTCACCGAGGCGAAGGATGCTCTACCATTTCGCAGCACCGAGTCTATGGGCAAGTCCAAGGGGAAAGTAGAAACTTCCTGGAGCATGATACCAATTCAGAAATGAAACTGATACAGTTGTTGTAAAGTCAAAGAGTATGACGACA
>JAHZND010005846.1:0-13846 GCA_027744115.1 Acrocyrtus sp. NNG-2020 | reverse complement strand
CGGCACAATATTTTCAATTTTTGCTGAAGCTGCACTATCCAATTAACACATGATAAACATTCTCTTTTAATTGTTTATCTTACCACCGCGCAATTCAAAATTACACTGACACTTAAGTCGAAGTGTACAACAACACATTCAAAAATTTCTTTTTCCCTCTTCCAGTCTTCACATTGAGTACTTTTAAAATTCAAAATTTCACAAACTATCCTTTGTCTCTCGTCAAGAAGCCTTCTCTGCAAGTCTGCAGATGCAAATGAGTTGTATTGTTTCTTTCTTTACAACTTTTTTGAACTGACTGACGATTTTCTCATCGGCTGCAGTTAATATTTCAAAATGATGACGACTCCTTATTGTTTACGGCCAGCAATCCACTTTTTTATTTTAAAAATCAGATCTGCTCACTATTTCTAGAAACTTTTTCTACTAGCTGCAACATTTACATTACTAGTACTACCCACGGAGAATATCTTCTAATACACAGTTTTTGAAAGGGAAGGCGAAGGGAAAAAAGTTGGGATGTGAAAAATAATCTAAAGTATTATTTTCAGACGAGAATCCCGAGTTGTGTGTACGTGTGCGTTCGCGTTGAGACTGTTCTACACTCTGTTGAAATGTATCTCCTGGCACACCCTAGTAATCTCAATGTCTGTTGTTGTATACCCACAGATGAAGCAGCTGTACAGTTGCAAGTCAGGACTGAAGGTTCTCTCATGTACGAGTGGGTGATCCATTGCAATAAAATTGTTATCTGGTTAGAAAACAGAAATAATGCTTTCAAATATTTATGCATTTTCTATGTTAAATAAGGTGCATATGTTCTTACCATGGGTAAATGTAGGATGTGCTTTGGACTGGAAATGAGCTGTCATTTCTGCTGGATCTGTTGTGTTGAATTTGCAGCTGCAGCAAGGAAATACAGGCCTTAAAAAATTGAATATAAAATTACTCACATGCATGCATTGTTAACAGTTGATTGCCTTTGAAGATTAGATGCACATAATATATTAGCAATCTGATAGAGATTGTGTCTCTTATTATTACGTAGTGTGTAGACGTAAGACTGGCATTTTGTTGTCAAGTCTGTCATGATAATTTTTGTGATATCCTAGGCTGGAATACTTGTACAGTCGACCACAACGTTTACATTTATATCGTCCTTGGCTGTCCTGGTCGTAAAAGTAATCCCTGTTCCGCCTCCTGCATTTACGTGTGTTAGAGGCTCGGCTAGTATCATTTGGTGACGATTGAGAGACAGGTATGTTTTTCATAGCAACTTCATTCTTGATGTTGTGATTATTATAAGCTATGTGTCTTATGGTTTTTGACAAAAATTCATCACACTTATATACATGGCGATGCAATGAATAAGAGTAAATCTCGATTGAACACTTTTTACATTTAAATAAATGCTTAATGTTTGCACTTTCTTCAGATGTTTTTCCGTAACTTTTATTTGTAACAGTAACAAATAAGGATGAGAAGTCAACGGTTGCTCCTCTTGTTTTATAGCAAGACATACTGTGGTGAAATCTGTTACTGATTTGATAGAACCCATTGCAATTATTGCATTGTATCTTTTGAAGTTCTGAAATGTATTTAAATTTGCATGTGTTGAACAGTTTTCTTGTGTCATCTGCTTCCTCCTCTGTATGGTTACTTGCACTATGGTCACAGTGATCCGATTCACATGATTTACTAGTGGTGTCTGTATTTGGAGCTATATCGTTAGTAGTTAATGTTGTTTTGTTGCTGTTTGGTAATTTTGAAAGCTCATTATCATGTCGATCAATGTGATATCGTAAGCTCTGTTTTGGATAACTTTGTAAACAAATGTTGCAGGTATACAATCCAGTTATGATGTCTCGTCTCCGGAAGTAGGCGGTAGTCTTGTTTGTCATTATTGTTCGATGGTAGTGTGGGGTCCATGTGAAGATCTTAGATTTTGCTGTTAAACGGTGTGTGACGGTCATGTGCTTTAAGAAATTGGCTTGGAAGCGAACAGTTATCTCTGGATAGCATATTTTGGCGTGTTCATATAACGACACATCGTCATTTTCAACAATGCTGGTGCATGCCTTACATGATGTTTTGATGACGGTAACTACTCCAGTTGTTGAATCATTATTTCTATACTTGTCAATGTTGCTGTCAACAGAGGGAATTGTCATAAACAAGCATCGGTAGTCAACTTTTGGTATTGTTGATGTGTTTTGCGTGCATATACGGAAATGCCTGTTTGTTGCTTGTATCGACAAAAAACCATTACATCTATTACACTTTACACTTCCTCGTTCTTGTATGTATGTAAAATCATAGTCGCGAACATAAGCAACCTGATTGGCTTCGCCGTTTTTCTTGCATCCGACTTGACTGGAATTGTGCTTGTTGTTGAGTGTAACGCAGCCAACACGAACATGGTGAAAAACTGAATATAGTTGAATTTTTTCACAGCATTTCACACATTCCAACATGTCCGGCTGGTTAATGTCATTGCATTTTCTTAAACAACAACTGATACTCTCAATCAGCGATTGTTTTATTTGAAACATGAATTTCTTTGAGCTTGTGAAAGGACACGTCACGTAAGTGTGTGACCACATTTCAGTACTACTATCTTGTTTACTTTTTCCACATTGTTTGCATTTATACACTTTCAATTCATTTTCCATCGTCTCAAAGTAAAAGTCTTGCAGTTGTGGTAATTTAGTTCTTTGGTCATCTATGGGATTGATTTGTTGTATTTTTAATTTTTCTAATCTTCTTTTAGTTTGTTGATTGGTTTTTAAGTTTCTATTAGTTTCAGGGAAGCACCTGATGGTGTGACGTTGAAGTGAAGAGGTTGTTAACACCTTAGTACATTTAGGACAGACTACCAAATGGTCTCCCTCTTTATTGGCCAACTCTGCTGTATTGTTTGCACATGTTTTTGTTAATATCGAGTTTGTAGTTTCAGCCATGTTATTTTCATCTATGGAAGATTCAGATATCGGAGAAGATTTGTCCATAGTATACGCGTAGTATAGGTCAGAATAATCGATGGATGAGTTTACGATTCCTTTGTCACATATTTTGAGATGATGGAACCTATTACCAAATCTGTACAACTTCATACATGAATTACAACGAATTTTGTTGCTCCGTGGAATATATTTGAATCCATAAGGTTGTATTATTGCTGCTGGTGATAGACTGTGTTGAATAGTATTGTTACCAGTGGGTGCTGAGTCATTGACAAAGGTTACAACACTTTTTCCTGAATTTGGAACCATCTGTGCATTACGAACGTTTGTTTCTCTTATTGTGTTTTGATCATTTTTAATTAACGGTGAAGATGGGACTGTCGATGTTACAAGTAGATCTTCCGGTTTCGTTCGCATTTTCTCGAGGAGTTTTTCCACCACTGTTGCTGCCGATGATTAAATTTCCTTGTGTTGTATCCTTTGCAGTGTGTTCGTTTTTCATTAGAACATCCGGGTCACAACGAAAAGCGTGCTTTTGGGTTTTATCAGAAGGTAATGAAATCTGACACTTATTGCACAGCATCATCGAGAAATTGGTCAAGACACCTTGCGAATGCAAGACACTTCACAACTGTATCCAAAACTGCTGCCTACAGACCGCACCACAGCCACTTTGATAGCACAGTTCGTGAGAGAAGTGCGGCCAAAGCAGCTTTTTCTACCACAGTTGTGTGTGCTGTACTCTGTGTTTGTGCTATACGCTCGCGCCCGTCTCCATTCGCCCCGCTCCATGCTTGGAGTATGCTAGCTGCAGCACACATTTGCTGTATGTGAAGCTCAATCTGCATTACGAACTGTAGTGTAGTCTATTTCTGCTGCCGATGCAGCACAATTTGGACTACAACACACTTTAAGTTTTTTGGAAGCGCGAGGTGTCTATTTTGTCTTTGGCCATACATTTCGTCTTATAGCATTAGAGAGGTTAATATGTCACCGCAGCACGGAACTGTGTTGTCAGAAAGTGAGTTGAGCGGAGCTACTCACCACGCTTTCCACTGCACACCGTGGTAAAACTGAGCTGAATTAGGCTAGATTCACAGCAGTGAAGTGAGTTTGGGGCTACATGCAAACTAAACTCGCGCGCTTGTCTCCCTTTACCCCGCTCCATAGAATGAGTATGGTAACTACAGTACACAATGCTGTGTGTGAATCTTATCTGCTCTTTCACAAACGCAGTGCATGGAATTTTTGCGTTTAAGGGAAACACAGTTTTGACGACAACTCAGATTCTTGTTGTGACATATTAACCTCTCTATTATCGTTGCATTGTTGCTCTGACCATTTCACTTTGCTCTCTCGTATCACTGGGTTGTCTTTGATTTCTTTCTTCCTTGCCTGTTGCACCAATGTCGGTGTAATGTTGAACTGCTGACATTAACTGACGATGAGAGTACTTTGGGTGTTATCAACGTGGAGCAATCTCGTATATATCATTTAATACCTTGTCCCTAGTAGGTGTTAACTGCACTCTCAGTTCACAGTATGAGGCACGTTAAATAATTTAAATTAGCAGTAATTAACATCATGGCCTATCCTATCCTGTATGTTTCAAATGAGGGCTAGTGAAATGTATTGCGTTCGGTCGGAAGAGAGGTGCAATACCTTCCCATACTGGCTTCCACTAACTCAAAAAGCATTAAATGGTGAGCGAGAGAAAAAAGAGAAAGGACGAAAGAATTTCCAAATGGAATAAGTTAATTCGCATAACATTGTAAACAGGTCAGGAAGTATCTTTCCATTTTGCATTCCATCCGAACGCAATACATTTCACTAGCCCTCGTTTGGAACATACAGGATAGGATAGGCCATTAAGTTAATTGTTGATTAAAATTATTTAACGTGCCTCTTACTGTGAACTGATAGTGCAGTTACTACCTACTAGGGACAAGGTAATAATTGGTATATACGAGACTGCTCCACGTTGATAACACTCAAAGTACTTACCTCGTAAGATACAGTGTAGATATCTTACTTATTCTATGTAGGTATGTATGCACACTAAACATGCTACTACCAACGGTCTTTGCAGTTTTACGTTTCCGTAATTTCTTTTTCGAAAAAGTTCGACACACCTGTGACGTGTGGGACGTGCAATTGGTCAGTGTGCAGTCAACTACAGCCATCAGTCAAGTGTGAGTTGAATTTTAGAAATGGAATCAGGCTAGTTTTAAACTAGGCCATTGAGAATAAGATAGTTTTAGACTTTTCCAGTGAAAATGACTAGTTTCAATAATCTACGAAGTGAAGCATAGTTAGTTTTGAAAAATTGTAAGTGCATTCTTGCTAATTTCGATAAATTGTAAGTGAAACAAGGCAGGTTTGATAACATACGAAGTGAAACTAGGTAGGCAAGTTTTGATAAAATATAAGTAAACCTGTCGTAATTTTGATAAATTATAAGTGAAACTATGATAGTTTTGATTAAGTATAAGTGATACATGATTAGCTTCATTAACTTACGAAGTGAAGCCTGTGTTGTTTCGATAAATTATAAATGATATAATGCGAGTTTCGATACTAGTTTCGATAAATTATAAGTGAAACCGAGCTTATTATGATAATCTTCGAAAGGAAACCTGTCTAGCTTCCATAACATACCAGAATGTCCTCAAATAATAAATTGACTCACTGTAAGTATAAATACATACCGGAAAGTAAATTGCTGGAGTGTAATAAATGTCACAAGTATTGCAAAATAGGTTCTATGTATAAACACACAATGATGTGCTACAATGAAAGAACATCAGGTTCAGTGGACTATTCGAGTCTGTTTACCATTCCCTCAGCAGATGCACCGGATATTGTGAAATGCAAATACTGCAGTTTTACAGGATATATAGATTTGATCAGTGTACATGTGCCGCAGTGCCACTCATTGCGCCATATAAAATTTTCTACAAGTTATATTCGACGAAAACGTAAATTGGAGACCACTGTCAACTTTAAGCCAACAACAGAATGTTTTGGGAAACGTGACAGCAATGGTTTGTACAAATGTAAAATTTGTAAAAAGAAGTATAAGAAGGGCAGTCTCCGATATCACAAACTATTACATGAGGCCAATAAAATAAATGCAACAACAAATTCAGCGACAGTACCTGCAGAGGATCTCTCATTGTCTCAAAAGCTCTTACCATCAAACTCACATACAACTACAAACGACTCCGCGGACCAAAACTTCAAATTCAAATATATACCGGTATCCCATAGTATTCAGTGTTATAAATGTAAACGGATGGTCCTTCTAGAGTCCAGGTTTAAACATAGTGCATGTTGTTACAACAGTACCAAAACCTGTTCCGTTGACTACTCCAGCCTATTTATCAGAACCAGTGAAGATTTAGATGCTTGGTCGTGCAAAAAGTGTAATCGAGTTATTCAGTTCGGTTCGATTAAACATCATGTTTTCCGTTGCTTCCCAGAAATTTCCTTCCATAACAAGGATAAGGGAGCTAACACACAAAAATGCAAACCCATCTCGAACTCAACAAAATTGTTCAAATCGACAAAACGGTGCTTTGAACCTCCCGACAGCAACGGCTTCTGGAAGTGTAAATTGTGTGGCAAGAAATATAAGGGAAGCAGTCGCAGTTATCACAAAATGTTACACACGGTCAACGAACTGCCGGTAGTATCAAATGAATTTCAGCAGACTTTACCAATCAGGTCATTATTACATTTAACAAATTCCAATAAAATCTTAATAACTACATATGATACCACCAAAACACAAGGGAAACTATTTTCATGAAGGCTTTTAGTATTGATATTATTTTATTCATATAAAGGGTGCAGACCAGGAGAGAGCCTTTCATCCCACAGTACCCGTGCTGCAGCTGCCCTCTAAAAACAGCGGATCATCTGGACCTCGTTGCTCACTTCCAATCGAATGCCCATCCACACATCATTCATGGTTAGAATAGTTATATCATACAAAATCATACAAATTCATATTTCTTACTCGGTACCTAAGTTATGTTATTATTTATTAGCCGACAACTTCCAACCAATGGATCCCCCGCCATACCATGCCACCAAGGAATTTCCCTCCTGGAAAGCAACTTTACAGATGTTTTCTCTGCTTGTATACAACAACGGACCGTGAAGTTGCTAAAGTCTGCATGGAGATGCATTGTACATTAACTAGGTGCTAAATCATAAGCTGGGTCACGGCCGAGCATCGAGTGGATCCGCCATCATCTTGCAGTTCTCATCACATGCAACACATGCATTCAGCAAGTGGATGAGTTATTTCCTAAGAGTTTTCATTTTGTTTTAACAAGTGTGACGATCAATTATCCTTGCTGTTTGTACTTTGATATTGAGCTTTTCAATGCAGCTGATTTAATAATATTGGTTGCAAATTATATTGTTTTGTTTGGCTAATTGAATTATGTAGTTTTAATTTCTGTTTAACTAGTTTTTGTCTTTGTATACTGAAGTTGAGTGTACAAGTACCACGAATTTATCTACTTGAGATTTTCCTTTCAGTGATAGGTTAAACAACCGCTTGCGCTTCTGTTTTTAAAGGCAAGTGGTGGTAAAAGCAAGTTTAATGTAAAATATAATCAATTACATGTAGAATTTATTCGAAAATGTAACAACGGAACAATCTTAATTCCTTATTGATTCTTCATAAGCTTAACAGGCTTCTCTTTAAATATCTGAACATAAAAGTTAATGTTTTTGATTACATGCATCAGGTCAAATAATCACTTTAAGTAAACGCTTTAGAGCTGGAAAGATTGTACACATCTTTGACTTGACTATATGTTAAATTATTACAGTTGTCTGACTGGAATTTCATATGAGTTTTTACTAAATAATTACCCTCGAAAAGTGTACTATGAAATTTCTTGGCATCGTCCTCGTGTGTAAATATTTTTATGGAACTGGTTGCGAAATCCATGACATCGTTTTGTTCAGAAGTTGAGAGTGTCATAAGGCATGCTGTTTCCGATCTTCTGTTCAGTAGAACAAATGATAACTGCTTTCCAATGTCTTCATGGTGTGCCATTCTTATTTTGAGCGTTTCCTGTTTTACAAACAAAATTTGCAAATTACCAATACGGCTAGAGGTTATAATCACAACAGATAGTGGTCGCACAAAAATATTTACAAATCATAGCTACTCACAATAACTACTGCTTCATCTCTTTTAGCGTCATATCTAGTATCATATAACTTTTTCCTCAGCATGAACATCTTAGAAGTCTTGGTCAGGACCTTGTTGACCGCTGATCGAACGTCGTTAGCATGAGAAGATCTGATGTCTGTTCCCTCGCAGTGTCCAACATATATTGCACGATCGACATCCTTAGCAAACAAGTACTCAGATATATCACTACCTGTGTACTGTTCCATGTTTGGTCCGTCAATTACAAGCACCATGTAACAGCAAAAGTTATTGGGAATCCTCTCGAACATGAAACGATATATGCAGTCATAAACGAGCAGATATTTTTCTGTATTGCTTAAATCTTCATGTTCTTCTGTGCTATCTGTATCAGTAGGTGTGGAAGTATTGGGTTGGTTCCCCCAAAAACGATGATAGAAGACTGAAAGCTCACTCAGAATTGGCAATAGGTTACGTCCATTCATCTGGAAGAGACGGTATCTGTAGAAAGTGACAATTTTTACGTTATGTTACAGTCAGTATGTTTTAAAAAATGGAACAATTGTAGGTATACTTGCCTCATACACATACCTTGACAGGGTGTTGTTCAATGTTGGATATGGTGTGATTTCTACCAACTCCATTCCTTGCAAATCAATATGCCAAGCTTGGCGTTTCATTTCGCAATTGTTCGAGGAACAGTCCAGACAAAATAAAAGTGACGGATTCCCGGAAATTTTTTCCAGGGCCTTTCGAACTCTTTGAAATTTTTGGTCGCACATATTTTCTAGAAGTTGATAGATCAGGCTGTTTTTGGAAGAATAGCTCAACGTCTCCAATTTTAATCCATTCCATTCGAAATTGCATACTGACGCGATGAGATGGCTTATCTGTAGATTTAATGGATTGCGTTTTGAGTAATTAATATGTTGTACTTGCTTTGTACTGTTAACAAAAATAGTTGTGATTATTACCAAGATTTCGGCAAGCCATATATACCGGTCTTTGTGAATGGGCTTCAAGCTCAACTGTATTTTCTTGTAATACATTACATAGACATGTGCGATGTCTGCATCATTTTTCAGTTTTGCCATCATTTGATCATTACTCGAATATGTAAAGAAGTAAAGACACCTTTTCCCTTTTGCTGCAGTAACTGATTCAATAAAGGTTTCCCTGTGACATTGTCGAGGTAAGAGAAGACAAAATCGAAGGCTTGCTCTACCATATCCAAATACTTTGTTTGCTAAGAAATGGTAGCCATAACGGTCAGCCAGGCCAAGTGTTGGCCCCTCCATCCGCTTCCGTTTAGTTTTGACAGAGGCAATGAATTTTGGAGTATCATCGTCCGTTTCGTTATCTGAGTCGCTTTTGTTGGTATAAACACTTTGAAAAGTTGGCGTCTTGTGTTTCAGAACTTCTACTTCTTCATCGTCACAATAGCCCAAGAAATCTTCAACACGATCATCATTGTTATCCTCTTCAGATGATACTTCTGTTTTTGGTTGTTGTGAATTTGCATTTAAAGAAGATTCAACCTCAGATTCAGAGTATTCACAGTCCATACATTCCGCCGTACCACGATTTTTGTGTTCATTGCTACTACCACTATAGCCGCTTGCAACTTGACTTGATTCAGGTGACGTGAGGGGCAGAGATGTTGCCAAATTTGAAATCTCTATGGGAGAAGAGTGGCAATCCTGTAGTGCATCCATAAGTTCTGCTTCAGTGAAGCAGAACGATGAAGGCGACGATGGTGATTGGGATACAATTGACATCTCGGGAACAGAAACAGGAGAAGAGTTATTGTGACGTGCCAAATGTTCTGTATCGTTTTGCGGGACTAGTAATTCATAGTGATTTTTTTCTTCGTCATGTAGAAGATGAATTGTACTTTGAACTTTCAGGATTGTAGGCTTGTATATTTCTCTCCGAATTCCAGGCTTCTTTGCAGATTTTGTTATAATAAAAACTACACACTGTACCCCATACACCGCAGATATAAATTGGGCCTCTGTTCGCTCATAAAGTTGTCTCCCGTTTTTAATTCGCCTCGCTGTAAAAATGATTAATGTTTGATTGTCATTCAATGGGTCCTGTAACGTCCCCAGTTATCACAAAACACTCATTTAACCTATTATTATTAACCTGCTTTTTTTGCGCTAACGTTGGATATCCTCAGGTTCTTTTGATCCGTCTCTAATTCTGAAACAAGTTCAGAGCGAAGTCTTTCTGCAAGTTCAGCGTTACCTCTTAAGAAATGTGCAGCAGCTTCGAAAAGTCCAGATCTACATAGAGGAACCATGTAAACGATGATTAAAAGTTACAACGCTTAAAGTAGCTCCCATAAATCAATTACTGACCCATTTGTTGTCTTTAAATTGAGTATAGAAAGTCCCTTTTTTTTCAGCAATCCTGTAACGCTATGACTTGTTTCGTTCGTTTTTGCTTCAAGCTATTTACCAATTGCATCGTCAAAAGTAAAACAAAGTATTCCGTGAATTAAATGGCATACAATTCAAGTCTACAAGTTGAATAAAACGTACAGACACTAGGTTTAATATTACAGGTGGATGACTTTGCATGGTTGCTATTGATGGAGTTTGCCTCTCTGTAACACGCAGTAGTGGATAGAAGTGGAATTTGTAGTACACAATGTCCAGTGTTTGCAGTTGTTGCGCTCCAGCCTCGGGAGTTATGTGTTCGATTTTCCCAATATCCAGCATGTGGATATTCAAGTTAACTGAAAAGGCGTTCGGTGTGCACCTCCACTCTCGATCTCCTGCCCAAAAATCCGGTCGCAGCACGTAGTTACCTAAATAAGTATAAAAATGTGTCTTTCTGTCATATATTTCCAAATTGGTTTAAAATAGTTCACTTACACATCTCCTCTTTGCTTCTATACCCCTCCTCTTTATCATTTTGTAAGTTTGCATAAGAGTTTTCCCAATTTTTCCTAATCTCCTTTGACATTGCCAGTCTGAAGTTATTGTATTTGTCCTGTGTCCCCTCCATCAATAATGATAACGATCTATAGTAGCAGCTCCTATGAATTTAATGATTTTTTTAGCGTTGTCGCTTTTATTACTAATATACATACATATATATCTATCTATGTAGATAAGTACCCATCTCCTTCGACATAAGTTGTTCGGAATCCTTTCTCTCTTGCATAGTTTTGGACAACCCTCATGTTCTCTGAGTTCATTTCAGGGCGATGGAGTGGACAATTTGCAATGAAAAACACATGAGAAAGACTGTAGACTCCGTTCAGATAGTTCAGATTCATTACTCCTTCTGGTCCTCCGATTAGTGGTTCATATTTGTTAGTCATCATGTTACCGGTCCATATACATATTTCACGGTTAAAGCACGAAGCAGCAAGATTAAGTTCAAACGTATCGTCATATCTTCCAGTGGCAATTATTATGTCATCTATAGAATCCCACAAGTCAGTCAGTAAATATTAATCAGATTTCATGTTTTACACTACGAAGTTACAGATCGAGTATATGTCCATGTTGTCTTTTAGAAATTGTTCAAAAGGTCCTGGATTTTTTAGCATAAAGTCCATGCAGCGCTGTCGTGTCTCTACCCATTGCCCTTCGTCTCCATATACATGCACTGCAACCGTTTGATAAAATCCATTCCTATAAAAATAAGTAAATTTTAAATTCACAAACTTTGTTATATAATGTCGATTTTATTATGGTGGACATC
Source organism: Acrocyrtus sp. NNG-2020 (assembly GCA_027744115.1). Taxonomy (NCBI): domain Eukaryota; kingdom Metazoa; phylum Arthropoda; class Collembola; order Entomobryomorpha; family Entomobryidae; genus Acrocyrtus; species Acrocyrtus sp. NNG-2020. Next base: position 1,987 of record JAHZND010005846.1, on the reverse strand, counting down.
TGACTTCAATGTGTCCAAATGACGAGTCTGGATATCCGCAACTGAAGAATGCTGTATGTCTCTAACACAGAGTAGTGGGTAAAAGTGTTTACGAAAGTACACTATGTCTATTGTTTGGAGTGGGGCTGCTCCAGTCTCGGGGGTTAGGTCTTCGACCTTTCCAAGATCCAGCAAGTGGATATTCAGACTAACTGAAAGTGCATTTGGTGTACACCTCCATTCACGGTGCCCAGCCCAGAAATCCTTCCGAAGCACATTGTGACCTAAATAGTAAATTAAAAATGGAATATCTTGTAACTTTTTGCTAAATTAGTTTGAGCCATTTCTCTTACACATCTCCTTTTTGCTTCCATATCCCTCCTCGTCGGCATTTTGTAGCTTGGAGTAAAACCTGTCCCAGTTTTTATTAATTTCAATTGACATTGCGAGTCTAAAGTTATGGAACTTGTCTTGTGTTCCTTCAATGAGCAATGAGAGGGAGCGGTAGTAACAGCTCCTATAAAATTTAATGAGTTCTTGGCGTTGTCACTTTCATTATTGAGATATATATTAGTTCTGCTGACAATGTGATGCATACCCATCTCCTTCGACATAAGCTGCTCTGAATCCTTTTCCTCTAGCATATTTCTGGACAATTCTCATGTTTTCTAAATTCATTCCGGGGTGATAATCTGGACAGAATGCGGTGAAGAACACTGTGGACATACTATAGACCCCGTTGACAATGCTTATGTTTATTATACCTTTAGACCCTCCTAATACTGGTTCATAATTGCCTATAATAGATGTGCCTGCCCATATGCGTATTTTCCGTGAAAAGCACGAAGCAGCAAGTCGGAGTTCAAATACATCATCGTATCTTCCGGTCTTTGTTATTGCTTCATCTGCAATTAAATAGGACTCATCATCTATTATTCTTAGTACATTACAAAATACATGAACTTACATATATTATTTAGGCCCTTCTTCTCTGTATCCAGGAAATTAGAAACTGCAGTTGATTTCAGCATATAGTCCAAGCAGCGCTTCCTAGTCCCCTTCCATTCCCCTTCGTCTCCATATACATATAGTGCTAATGTTGGATATAATCCATTCCTAAAACATAATAAATAAACTTAAACCTTGAACTTCGGTTGTGGATATCTTTTTAATTTTATATTGGACTGAGCCATGTATCTTACGTAATCTGTTCGGATTCTGGTAATACATCTGGGTCTTCGTCCTCCATAGTGCAATAAAACTTTGAAACTTTGCAGATCTAAACAAAATCCGATTTATACTTTTTGAAGAGGTTTTAAATTGATATATTTTCAGTTTGAAGCAGACTTGTGCACTCTCCAGAAGTAAAATGTAGACTAAGCATTTACACGAGTCAGCAGGCGGTAATTTCTTCGCAGTAACCAAATCAGTCCATGTCGAACGTAAAAATCGTTTCATGGGGTGTAGTGGGTGAAGGGGACGCGGTAAAGTTTTATGGCTAAAAGAGATTTCAGCCTTATTCATACTTTACAGCTTAATGCACTTATACATGTTCATTTCGGTTTTGACCATTATCTGTGCATGACGTATGGTATTTCGGGAGAGGTTTAGTTAATTTTTTGAATTGGCACTTTCGAAAATTATTTTTTATCATGGCCAATGAGGGGGGAAATAAATTGTGCTGTTTTTGTTGCAAATTATTAGTACGTTAATTATATTAACAAAACTGATATTGTTATAATAATGTTTAAAACTTAACTTGTTGTATTTGAAAATTAAATAGGAATCTGGAATTCCGGTGAGTGTCATCAGGGAAATTTGCTCAAATTGGTTCCCTACTGAGGATTATGTGACAATTACTCGCAAAGGACAACAGGACATTGTTAATATTCTGAATATGGAGGAGAGGGAGAAGGTCAAGTCTGCTGCGAGTGAGCTACTTGCTGTGTATGGAGCCGGGAACATTCCAGTTCTGCACTGTAGGTATTACCAGCATCAGATTGTCAAG
>JAHZND010005845.1:0-11648 GCA_027744115.1 Acrocyrtus sp. NNG-2020 | reverse complement strand
AATTTAGAAGGAAAACCTACTTCAAGTGGGATTCATTTTGAACTTGAGCTTGAGAGAAATGGCTTTTTTGAGAGGGAGGATAGCTCGGGACCAGTTAAAATTGTACAAATAAAAAATTAGCTGAAGTTGAAAAGATAAGATTCATTATTACTATACTATGGCCACATTTACCAATTAGATGAGAGGATCAATGATCACTTAATCTATATGCTATACAAGCATACAATAACATGTGCAAAACATCCCTCATTTGTTAACTTGCTTTCAGTCAAGTGAAACGAACTTTTTGCTGGCGTAAGCACTCTATGACCGTAATCTTGAGCATATTATTAGTATAATTAAATGAAGCGAGCGAAGATATTTATAGCCCAGTGGCAGTGAAAATTGATAAATTAAAGCTGGGAAATTTGTAAAAAAAATTATCTGAAGACTAAACACTTTTTAATATGATTTGGTCTAGAGCAGAAAATATGCATTTTCTTGGATCTATATTCAAGTTAAATACAGTCCCTCTTGAAGAAATTATATTGAATTAAACATGATAGCTTGTAAGTTGAAACATCACCGCAATCACCTCCAGTCCTGTTACCAACCGAACCAGTTAAGTTCATTGATGATTTAATATCATGGTCCAAATTATACACACTCGTCACTCGTTTACGCTCATGCTTCTTATCCAATTCCAGTCGGTCGCTGTATATAAATTCTTGGCTAAATATTCTGTGGATTTTACAAGTGTGGTTGTGTATGCACGCAGCATTTCTTTGTTTACAAAAAGATATTTTTTTTATCAATGCATTATACATGATTCATCAGCATCGTGATAGTTGTCGGTGAAATATTTCAGTTATGGATGTTGACACTACGGAGAAATATTGATAGAGACAGAGTTGAAAAAAAGTAGGCGTGTGTTGTGCACCCGTGTAAAAAGTACTCCAAACATTCATGTATTATTTTTATCGTACAGTTTCACGTATATGCGATGACCGACAGACGACCTTACGTTATCGTCAGGTAACGAGTATCTATCTGTGCTGAACGAGGAAAGGGAAAATTCCAAACAGCACCATCACCAAAGAGCAGGTTTGCTCGGCATCTTTTATCGTCTTCAGATGTGATATTGTAACTTGTACGTAATGTAGGCAGTTTGGCAACAACAGTTGTGCCCATGCCTAGGAATAGGAATTGCTTTTAACTTATATTCAATTCAGATAGATGTGGGATCCCACTAGGGAAGCCTGTAGATCACAAGAGCGTAAGCCAAAGCCTACAAGAAGTCTGCTCTAACGGAGAATGGGGAGTTTACGTAGGTCGTATCGTATCATTTTCAGAAAGAGAAAAGTAAAAAAAGTAAATCTGAATTGCTGAATAGATCTGAATAGATGCGACGAGGCGATGAATTATCGGGATTTAATTTCAATTTCATGGGGACTGGTAGATGCTCGGATGCATGAATGCTATCGATAAAAATGTCAATTGAATCTAGGTGATAGGAAAATACTTTTGAGATAATAAAGTCACTTGAGCATTTAATTTCAATATGTAAACTGTATCCTGCCTGACCCTTCATTGGATTTTGATGTTAGAATTGTATGCAGCTATTAGTAATCTTAACTTTTCAAAGACTTGACTTGCTTCCGTGCTGAATGCTGGGAACTTTCTAAATATAAAATCTGTTTACATTACTTTTTCATTTTTTGCAAAAGTGTGCTATGAGTAGGAGTCTTCCAATCGATGATAGCTTTTGGGGCATGAAAGTGTGAAGTTGCATTGTGAAGGTTTTTATGGAATAGCACTTGTGCAATCAAATTAGGATGGAGTTTGTTTGACAAGTCACATGATGAAATATAATATGTGAGATGCATGGACGGGATTTTGAGAGCTTAACGGAAGAGAAATGGTGAAAGTTGGGTATGGTATCATATTCCGGTACTAGTAGCAAAAGTTTTTTGTAGAATGCAAGATGCAGTATGGATATGTAGTTCTGGATATGGATATGACCAGAAACACTGTTGCTACCAAAAAAAAGAACAGAAGCCAAAGCCAAAGTTAGCATCGGAACTAAAAATTGGGTTGAGTTGAAGGGTATACGTGTGAGTGGATCACAGTTTCCATATACTTTTTCTTAGCTGTGGTGTTGAGCAAACTTCGGTTATTCCATCCAGCAACAGCGGAACAGCAATGATAACTAAGTTTTTGCTCAAATTACATGGAAAAAGAAAAAGGATGAAACTAGTCGACCGCAAGAGAATTCGTTTTTGGTAATGCAATAAAGCGTAAGAAAGGAGTACTCACGCGCACAGATCGTGTGACTGTGTGAGTATCGTAATGAAATGCAAACAGAGAATGAGCGAAGGCACAATCAGTCAGAGGGAAAGGAGTCAAGTTTGATATTGTTTTGCATTTGTGAGCGAAGTTGGAATTGGAATTGGGAAGTAGGCAAAAGGCAAAGGTACAATAAGCCACCGCAGCGCTGACTTTTCCCCTTGCATGAATAGCAAGTGGATGACGATATTTATGTGCACAACTTTTTATCTGTGTGTACTCTGCGTACATTTTACTTTCATCATATCATAAACATGCTTCAATTGGAATAAACATTTCAGTTTTACAAGTGAGGAGTTTCACATTAAATTTCAACATCAGATCTGGTTGGACGTAAAGTGGGAGGGAGCGTAATAGCAGTTCACTTCACTCACAGGTTGACATTTCACGAAACAAATGTGACTATGCTTGTGTATGCATAGCGGGTTGGGATGATGAAAGCCTCTGAATTTTATACCGAAAATGGAAAGTGACAAAATAAATGTCCAGATTATTTGAGATTAATATTACTAAACGTGAAGCTTGCTGCTCCCTTGTCTTGGAGAATAAAAATTTTCCAGGTACTATTACTGCTAGTAGATGGAATACCTACTGAATAGAGTATTCAACTAATTTATTGTGGTGGCTGACTGGCTGGAATAAGATGGGATTAAAAGATGGATGCTAACTTTGTTGGCTGTGATGGCTGACGTTCGTTCGTTCTCGCTGTTCTGAAGTTTCTTATGTCGTAAGACTACTTGTTCTATTAAGTACTGAGGAAACCTGGAGTAGTTATATGCATGGCAGGACGAAATAATATCCCTGACTCAAGTGTACTTTGCACACAGACGACTTTTCTGGTGCAATGTTCGTTATCGCAAATATGATTATTGAACTTTTTTATGACTACCTAAGCACTTCAGAGGTGAATAGTTGCGAGATTATTAACTTCGTAACAAGTGAACAAAGAAAGAGCACTGTTCGGCCCCTTAATGTGTATAAATATCTTAAAATAAGCACGATAAAATAAATTTGCTTTAAATCACTGTTTTCATGATTTCTGAGTAGCATTAAAAATCAAAATTGATAATGTGATAGGTACCTATATGCGTATGTAATGATGTTTAATGTTTTTGTTGAAAAATATTTACGTAATTTCGTGTGCTATGTGCAAATGATTTTCCATGAAAGCATTTTAGGAGGGCAGTCGAACAGTTTGAAGCACTAGGTAGGTCCTCTTAACCACTCCACTCAAGTGAGCGATCATATTAGCATAAGAAGAGTAATACTTGATAATTCTTAATTATTCACTCCTGGAGAATTTTTCCAGTAAAAAATGAGCGACGAGCAGGCTGAGTGAGCTGACTTGTTTTTGGTTTGTTTTAGCCAAACTCACTCGCTGCCTCTCGTCTTTTTTTATCACAAAATCGATTGGAGTTTTGCTGACTACAGTTCATGACTCCGGAGGTGACTTTACGGGATATTTGTGAGTGAGTAGTGAGATGAAGCAGAAAGTTGGTATGCATGCACAGTTGGGGAATAGCAAGTTGAAGTCGAGATAATTTTGCGAGTACATAGTAGGTGAAAAACTGCAAAACTAGATGCAACTACCTCTCTACTAGTTGCTTTTTCAGTATTGGTCTGCAATTTCTTTGTGTGCATAATCCCCAGCCGATTACTACGTGCTTTGGTTTCAAGTTACAACTCAGAAAATAGCCGAAACTGGGAATAACATGATATTCTACCTCTCTACTAGTTGCTTTTTCAGGATTGGTCTGCAATTTCTTTGTGTGCATAATCCCCAGCCGATTACTACGTGCTTTGGTTTCAAGTTACAACTCAGAAAATAGCCGAAACTGGGAATAACATTATATAATACGTGATCCTCTGTAATATAGATTTATACACTACTGCACTGGTATACAAACGAGAGTCGAACGAGGGAGCATTTATAACATACCTAGTATGACATCTATTATCCATAAAAATAGCTGGAAAAATTCGCCCTGTGCATGACTTGACATTCATCTTAAGGGAAAATGACATTTTAGTAAATCATCTGCCTGCCAGCTTTTATAAAATTTTAAATTTTAGTGTAAACGTTTTTGCTCGGGGATGTTGGCCAGAGTCAGAGGGTAGTGGCACTTGGCTACTAAAATTATTTCACCTGTGATGATGAATGCTCACTAGAACTAGTTATAATAAGTTTGGCGTTTTAAATAGCTTTTATGCTATTATGTTTTGTTTCTCGGAGATTTATGATAGGCTCAACTTGTCTTTTGAGATTATAGAAAGAAAACAAGGTTGGAAGATCGAATGATGCTTGATGCGTCAGAGGTGAAGATGGTGATGGTAGCGTATGTATACCTACTTACCTGCTAGTGCTATTAGGAGATAGGCATGCTAGGCAAAGACATTTATAAAGATGGACCATGGACCATAGTCAAAGTAGATGGCCTTGGCATTTAAACTATCACCGTTCTTTCTGGTATACGTCAGCTTTCATATCACTAAGCTTTCGGAAATGGCCCTTTTGCATTTGCAATTTATCAGAGAGTTTAAATTAATTAATATTTTATGGTTTCATCGTATTGCACAAATTATGTTGCGTCTCACGACTTTCTCTCGTGCAAGGAATTTTAGAAAATTGAATTCCAACTTTGAGTTCTCAAGTTTCATATGTTAAGTTTGCATGTGAATTAGATGAGAAAATGGCGCCGAAAATTCANATGCGATTGAAACAAAAATTACCGAGGTTACCGAGATATTTTCAAAATGTCAGTTTCAAAAAGTATCGGAACTATCACAAAACTTATGAGACTCAGTGTTTTACGCACTTTCTTAACTTTCGTGCCAGATTGGGACCCACCTAATGAGACAATTTAATAATTATTTGCTACTGCCCATAGCCATTTATAGTTGTTACAAAATTACTAAAATGCCACCAGTCAGAAAGCAAAGGTTGCCAGGCTGGTCACATTACACTCCCAACGAAGATCATACTACGGCAGCTTGTAACAAAGGCGCTGCAGTTATCAAAGCACTGGAGATTCAACAACGGGGCTACTTAAGCACTTAGAATACGTGCATAAAATTGGCCTTAAATAGCTGTTTATAGAACCCTTATTAGCATATCTCCAACCACAGTAGAGAGATGGCGATTTATGGCCTGTAATAATTTTTGTAGAAAGACTCGTTCAAAGTTAAGCTACTAAGTCCCTTAATGAATTATGTTCCTCAATTACTACTATACAAATTAATTTAATTCATATTCGGTTAGCTTTTCTTGCGTTTGATTGCTGTTGTATGTTACTGTTCATAAATAAATCCTAATTGTTGTTAAAGGGGTGCCTCTAACTCAACTTTATATGTTTAGAGATAATCACGATTGAAAATTATAGTTTTTGTATTAGATGGTATGGGATTTTACAGCACATATAGCTCATAAAGGTCATCAATTGTGTAATTGTGGAGTTCCGATACTTTCGAGACAATACGAAACAAAACCAAATTTTAATTTTTGTTTCGAAACGGTTTCGATGGTATTTTTTGCAATCATTATGCTCCTTTTATTATCAGCAGTTCACTTCGCCACTTTTTTTTCTACACGACTAGCCCTACCAGCTTACACTTATCAACTATGAGCATCTTTAGAGTAATAATTAAGACTATAAAAAATTTCTTAAATGTCTCAAAGAAGAGCACAAGCAGGAGCCGATAGGCTTGCAATGTTTATATATGGTCTTAGCCAACACTGGTTTTTATTGAATTCAATTACGAACGAAAAATCTTTTTAAAAAAATCTGAGTCATGTATCCACATTCCTCTTTTCACTTTGACTGTAAAGAGCACATATCATTTCTTTGTGCAGCATTGAGAACCGCTACTCAGGCAGACATAAACACAAAATTCTTTTTTCGTAGCAAATCACAATCAATCCTGCATGTGGTAAGTGCAGTTAAATAGGATATGGGATGGGTTGTTAAGTTTTTGAGAAAAAACGAGTGCCTTTTCGTCTCTCTCTCTCTCTCTTAAAAATTAATTTAACTTTGCGAATAGCTTTCAGGCTCTTTAGTCCATATTCAATATCTTTTCTTTTAAAAAGTACAGTTAATTTTCTAGAAGGAAAGGGAGTGATATGCACGTCCACTACTATATCGATCCACTTTTCAAAAAAAATACAACGCTTACACAACTTGAAAAAAGAGAAAGAAATACTTTTAGTTTTACAGCCAGCGACCGTGACCATCAGCCATTTATACCATTTGCCATAATTGGTATGATTTTGTAGATTAATTGCCTTTACTTGGCAGTTTTATTTGATTCGTCGTTGTTTCGTCTTCTCTCTTTACAAAAGGGACAGGTGGAGAGACAATAAAATCGCAAATGTAAAACAAACGAGCTATTTAACTGAAAACATACAGCACAGCTCCACTCTACACACTCGCGAAATAGACAAGCTGTGAACTAAAGGGAAGAAATGCCCGAAGGCAGGTTGCCTCCCTGCCTAAAAACATTTTTTTTATTCATTCACTTTTTTTCCAATCCCACTTTGCACGCCAACCTTACAGCTATTCTCGAGTAGTGACCTACGACTTTATATATACGTCGCAACAGCGGGCTCACTATCGGCATTAACTTGTCCACCTGCCATATCCTAATACATGAGTCTATTATCATGATCCTTCAAAATGATGTCATTTATAGTGTAAGAGAAAAGCCCACGCGATTTTGCACACCTTTTTATATTTACGATACGAATATTATTATCGTTTTTATGTGCGTATGAATAATGCATTAATTAGCGAGCAAGGTATGTTTTCAAGATAGGAAACAGCGATAATGGTAAAAGATGACAATACTTAATAATCCATTAAAGATGAAGATCCACACAACACACAATGAAAAACTAGCACAATAGACAATAATTACAATAAAATTCAATATGTGCTTAATTGATCAAGAGAGACTATTCAATTTGATAATAAAAATAGAAAATCTTTTACACAACTTTTTTTGGCGCACACCTCACATGTCGGCATCACGCTTGTTTAAACACTGCCAAATTAAATATCACTCCTTCAGTCTATTTTGACTATCGCTGAGAACAAGTGAGCACGACACACAAGCCACATTCAACATCCAACCAGCAACTGCTCAACGACCACCCCTTCCAACTCCATGAAATTCTTTCATTCTCAGTACAGCACATTAAAAGATGAAGTGACATCTGCAAACAAGTTCAGTCACATTTATGTCTGCAACTGTCTGCCACCATGTATTACTCCATCCACAGTTAAAAATATGATGGAATCCGCCTCAACATTTTCAAATACGTACTGCAGTAAGTTAGAAAAAAAGACACTGCTGACATGACATGACATATCACAATCCGTAAAAAGCAACTTGTAAACTTTATGAATGGATGTTTTAACGAAATGACTTCAAACAAGTGGTGGCAGTGGAAACATAACGTTTTCAGAGATCTCACCAGACTAACAATGAGAAGAGAGGATCAACATATCGAAGTAAATTAGGAGAGAAGTTTTCTTTACTGCTGATTAAATTTATAGCTCCTCACTTTTTTTCTCCCAATTTTGACCCTTTCACAGAGTAAAACTGCATCCCAAAGAAAAAACTTGCATCATTTGAATGGTTCAGAGATTTACAAAATGTATAAATAAAAATCAATCTTGCTCCTTAATCAGCCACATTAACATAAATGAAAATCTTGTAGTTAGCGATAAAAGCCAAGAGGGCAAAAGCTTCCTTCCACTCTCTACTTTTTAAAAAATAGAGCTCAGCTCTTCTTTTATCCCCAACTTTATATTTTTTATTACTGGTTCATGCATACTGCTGGCCACGAGAAGCATGTAGCACAAATACATCTGTTTAAGCTCTGTTTTCTTCTCATTTAAACAATCAAAAACGATAAAATTAGGATCTCACTTCATGTTGGCATCCCCAAATTTTTACATGCATATTGCATGCATACAAGTTAACAACTGGTCGAGCCCACCTAGCTTCAGCTTCTTATTTTTTTTTAAATGATGCGTAAGAACGGACTTTGCATGTTGCATACATTTTCTTGATAATATTATTTGAGTCCGATGGCAATCCCATTTTTTCTTCTGTTCTCCTGAACATCTCTCAGAATTATGAAGGCTACAGATCTGCTCGGACTGGCCATCATCCGTCAATGGAAAAATGATGGAACACGCTGATAATAGTAATAATAAACTGGCTCATGTAACTCGTATTAATGGATTAGCTTGGTAATATATCCCCTTTCAACCTGTAATCTAGTTTTCAATAGCGAAAAAAATAATATTGGCCTGTAATGGTATTATATTACATTATTATATTGTAATTTATAGCACACATCCTATTCTATTAATGCTTTTTTTACTTTGATGCTAGTGACCAGATACGAAATAGTGGAAAGGTGTTTTCCTTATCTAGATTCATATCGTATCTCCCCTGAACGAAACAAAATAGCGCAAGTGATGGATTACGTTGCCTCTGCCTAAACGCCATTCCAAGGAGTAATAACAATCCAATTCAATATACATTCTCCTTTTTTATTATAATGATAATGTGGAAGACCCAACTCTGAGAATATGAGAGAAAACCTCCTTGAGACACTCGCTCCATGAGATTTTTGTAGTTTGATGTGGTGAACTCGCATCAAAAATATCAAAATATTATATCATATCAGCATATAATATCAGCTCATAATAGAATGCAATAAAAGGGCTAAATGTGTTCACCAATCATAAAAACACTCCCGACCATAGAACATCGCACTTTCAGACGGAGCCCAGAATAAAAAAAATATTTATATGAAATGGGCTGGGCTCTTTTTTGTTTTCATATTCCCTACCGTAAAAATCTATTAAAAGTCATATTTTTGAGGTTTAACATTACACTATCAAAACAAAATCTCGCCTTTTGACAACAGCTCAGCAGTATCCCGCATAAAGTAGTAAGTAGCAGTGAGAGGAGAAAAGAGAACTAAACAGAAACAGGTATCCAACTGATACCTCTTCTGCATAATTGTAATCGTAATAATTTTATTTCGTATCAGAGCCAAGATGACAGCAACAGCAGCAGCTTGGGACTATACAAGGGCGCATACAATAAATGTACACTTAAGAAGAAAAGAAGAGCAGGATAAAAACTGCAGCTGCTTTTTTTTATTTTTAGGAGACACCTACCTAATCGTCTTCAACTTGGTGGTGAAGCTGCAATGAGATTACATATTTTCGTATAAGTGTGAAACGCCCATGTTCTCATCAGTTTTTACCAAGAAGAAAGTTTATCGGTGAGGGTCGACGTGGAGGTGTTTAACATAGCTGAAGAAATGTTTTGATAAAAACTGCGGAAAAAAATTTAAAACGCGGTGAGGGTGAGAAATACTTATAACATTGTTTAAAATGATGAGCTCACTCTGGCAGTGCTTTAAATGTTTTATGAGAGGTGATGGGAAGCGCTTAACCTGAATATCTATAATTTTCTCCACTTACTTTGTCCCTTGTTATTTCTGACCATATAGCTGCAGTTCTCTTCTGAAAAGCGCTTTTGCAACTCGTTTCATTTTTGATCTTCCCTAACAGAAAGATCATTCAATAGCACACCATCAGACAGTATAATAATTGTGATGTGGTGCGGGAAGACTAAAACGTTTTTCAAATATCCGCCCACAACCGTTTTACTTTCCTCACTTCTCCCCCTCCTTGTGCATGCCTCTGACTCTGAAAAACACTTTTTTTGTTGCGGTAAGCAAGGTACTCTCCCGACGCTTTGCAGACACACGTACTCAAAATAAATTTTCAGTGGATGACTAAATAAAAAGCTAGCTTACACCTTTTCCAACCACCACACCAAACTGTCCATAACCACCTTCGCGCAATCACCCTCTCTCCTCATTCCGTAAAAATAAACTGGGTTTTTCTAAAATGGGGGACGAGAATCTAGTTTTTCCTCCTCAGCTAAAAGGAGAAGATCAAGAGAGCCATTTGAAAAAAAACTAATTTTCAACAATAGTGCCAGTCATCTGATTTTTCTTCTTTGACAGGATTATTGCTATTCTTATCTTTAGTAGAAATCTCGTAAAAAAAGCAGTGCCAAGCTGAATGCCCTTTTTTATTTACATTTCAAAGTGCACAAAAAAATCAGCTACGTTTAATAAGAAGAAAAAATCTGCCTTGTCCCTCCTAAAATTCTGATGACTACCTGTCTGAAAACTTGTACAAATATATATTACTCGATTCAAGTAAAAATACCTTCTTCGTCACATTCTCAATTCAATTGTGTAAAATAGATGAAATCATCGCATTACATCTCAGGTAACCAATTTGCATATTATTTCACTCGACTTGAGTCGAGTTGTCGAGTCTCCTCTCTTCAACAGCCATACCGCGGCACCGCCGCCACCATTCCTGTCATCCACAAATGATGACTTCATGGGACCAAAGGGGAGTAGCTTTTTTTGTCTTGCAGACAATTTTACTCCTTTGCTTTGGGTTGACTTTTTTTTCTCCACTCTCCCCATTAAATCTCGTTGGTGGTTACAACCTGATGCACTACATAATTATCATAAAACTACGCATAATTTTGACTACCTCTCACTGCGACAAACTGGATGTCAATGTCAGTCTTCTCAATTAAAGAAAAATTTCATACTGTTTGGATGGGTGCGCAGGAGCAAAAGACACTGCAATGGTGTGTCATGTGCACAGCTAGGCAGCAAATCTAAAAAGTAAGTTATTAAATAAAGCCACAAAACTATTCACCTATGCAAATACTTTTTTCATATTTATTTCCTCGTTCTTCTTGTCACTGTTAATGTCACAATAAATAAAGAGTTTACTCTGAATTAAACTACATTTCTTTTGCCCCCATTATAAAACGCACTGTTTACATATTTCCCTCAAATGACATTATGAGTTCACTCTCGACAATTTTAGTAACAATAGCTTCAAGCTCCCCTTTTGTCAGTTTGTTCTACTCGAGTCATGTCACCACACACAATTATTGTCGTTTCTACAACTTCGTACACACAAAAAAATGCCTACACATCGCCTCCGGTCACTAACTCGAGAGAGACAGTAGAAAACGAGTGTCTTCAAATGAGTCATTCATTATTTTCTGTCCACCCATGGTAAACATGCTGGTCTTCCATGTTTCGTTTTTTTAGAGGAGGGTCCATAGCTCATAATATTTCTTACTTTTTCCTGCTACTCTTTTAAAGCACGAAGAAAATGAAGTCTAGCGATGACACGACTTTATTTTTTCTTGGTCTCCCATCACAAATCTTTCTTGCTCAATTATTTTTCATCATC
>JAHZND010005844.1:0-10460 GCA_027744115.1 Acrocyrtus sp. NNG-2020 | reverse complement strand
ATTTTATCCACCCTGCCATTTCATCCACCTCAAATTTTGGTGGATAAAATATTTTATCCGGCTTTTATCCAATGGATAATATCCGGATGGGCGTACACTGATGACAGCGACTATAAATTAAATTATTATGCATGTCTCCAGACAGAACAAGCTCCAAAAGAAAGTGGCACAAACTTTTGGCGAAACTCTTCAAACTACGTTTTATTAAAAATGATTTTTTCAGCAAGGCAAAACATTTACCTTTGTGGTTCTCTTGCGTCATCCTCGTTTGCTCACCGACTGTCAACCTTAAACGGTGATCAAGTTGATGGGAGCATGAAATGAAACTAGTACGCTTTATGCTATCAGCTATAGGAATTAATAAATAAAACGAGAAAAAGGTTCCGTAAAAAGGACTACCACTGTATAAAAATAGCTCTTGTTACGGCACACGTTATCACAAAACAACTTTGCTCAGAAATAGAATTAATGCCTGAGGACACAAAATATAGTCCATTGATGTTTTGCGTAACACACTACAAAAGTAAAAGTCGGGAGGTGGGGAATGGAAAGTGCTTTCATCATGGCAAAAGATAATCTCTACCCTGTTTAGGCGGTTTACTACTAATCCGTGAACTAATCCTATTAATAGTGCAGTTAATAAAGTAACCTGGAATCATAGAGACTGGGGTAAATATACATATGGTAAAACTCGATAATTTCAAGCAAACTTTTTGAGAGTACAAAAGTATGCGGACTTGCGGAGGCTCCATTGAAAATCAGCTCAACTCCACTCAACAGAAAAAGAATTCGTAAGAAATGTAATGTACCTATGTAGAAACTAGAAACCACAAAATCCACCGCATATACCTACCTACTTTCTCCTCTATTACTAATGTTACGTTCTAAATGAGTACGCGTGCTAGAAGTACATTCCTTACTGCTTTCATTCATGTGAAAAATACATTTCTCAGTCAAACTTGAAGGAATTCATCCACCACAACCTAAATTATTATAATACATAGGCAGGCGGTGCATCTGGCTGTAAGTAACGCAATCTTTCATCTTTCATAGAATAGCTATAGCTATGGCTGCTCATTGCCAGAATTCATAACACGCGCGCGGCGCGGTTCATTAAAGCTTGTGGGTAGTGTTCGCTTCGGAAGAAACCTTAATCCTAATCCGTTCCGTGTAATTTTTGAGTATTCTATAACATAGGAGACAGCACTTAATCAAGCAGGATGTGAATCCTTAGAATAACTTCAAAATATATTATTTCTACGCACACGTGTTTCCAGCACACAAAAAATGATACTTCAATTACCTAAACTATAATATTCCTTTTTATGTGCAGTATGCACTTGGTTTCAGATCTTTTTTCGCTGGTATGAGAAGATAATTTTGGATTTTGATTTTCTGATTGTCAGAGAAATCAGTTTTAACTGGCAGCGGAGATTCTGATTTTGCACGTAGTAATTTAATCAGTGCACACCGCAGTGAATTTAGGAAGTATGAGATTATAACTTGGCTGCATTTTGATTACGGTGCCTATATATCTGTCTTCATTTTTACTAGGCTTTCGTGTTTTGTTAAAATAAAACAAAATCAATTTTTTTTCTACATAGCCGCATTAGTATGTATACGAGTTGCGGGTATATTGTTGCGAAAGGTTTTCTCAGTTTTCTATAGCCTTTCCAGCTACTTTTGTGGCTAGAACTGGAGCATGCATTAAACTACGGAATATATTTCCAAGCCGTAGGATTACGACACGACAGTAGATAAAAATAATATTATTTATTGGGAGAATTCCATTATACTTATTACAAAGGTACACATGTTACTTTCCCTAGTGTGAATAGGTGTCAGACACTGGATACCACGAGTGATAGCTGGACGGGAGCTGCACTAAAAGTTCCCAGAAAGCGGGGCTGGTGACGATGATAATGCACATTAACAGTGAATACCACACACTGATTAGTATGTTGATGTTTTCTCACTTGACAAAGGAGAAAGCAATCACGACTGTGAGTCAGCTCTGCCAGTCCTATTTTTGCATTGTTCTTTCATTCGTCCAAAAAAAAACGGGGAGAGTTTTTTTGGAGTAGCACGCCCACTCCTCTTCTACTACGAGTAGTATGCCCTTTAGTGTGAGGAGCCAGAGCCTTTTTTTACAGAAACGATTACGTTTTTCTCTGCGATGTGAGTAGAAAAACCTTCCACAAATAAAAAGTCTTTTAGTCCCGCTTCACAGCAGACTTTGTAAACTTCAAAGCATTAGCAAACACCGACTCCCTAACACCATTCTCAAACTACTGAAGCGGCTCCATAGCCCATAAGCGGATATTTTTTAGCAAATGACGTACCTCTCTGCATCAGCAATTTTGCACATCTACATCAATTTTCCTTACAATTTTTATAAAACTGCTCACTATTGTGTCAACATGCAGTTTGGATGATGATGATAGTAGTATATGTACATAATTTTAGTCTATATCGCTCTGAGCAAAATAATAACGGTGTGATTCATTTCATCTGTCACTGATGTTCACTCCATGCAAAAATCGATCCATTTTCAGGAATCTGTTGGGGGAGGGTAAAGGAGGAGCCCACTTTATTTTCCAGAGACCTTTATTTAAATTTCAAAGGGAGCCCCGTTATTCCTGCATTTTAATTCAGTGTGTAAATGAAAGGGAATATAGTATTCTTAATCTTCCCTAAATTCCCATAAACATTCCAACAACGCAGAGAGTTCAAGAGAGGTAGAGTTAGCGTAGTACGAATTTCAATTCCGAGGCGTAATATTTACAGGAGAAGAGTTGCAAAGTTACGAGTGAAGAAAACTCACTGAATAAGTAAAACTTCAAGACTATTATACCTTTGAACTTGCTTGTATTGTGTGCTCAACTTAATGAAGGACACAGGACAAAACGGTTTTCTTCCACTCGTAATGATCCTTCAAAGTAAATGAAATTTCTTGGAGGATGATGATACATGACATAAGCTTAAGACAAAGTGCAAACAAACATGAGCTGGAAAAGGAGAGCGTGCATGCTGACATGAGAGAGGTGGAGGCTCCCTTTACGCCCGTTTTGTGAGCGACTTGGGTGGCAATGCAGGCAAAAGTCTATACTTAATACCTAGAGTGCCGTAAAATCACAACTTTTCTTCTGTGTCGAGGACTTTTAGGGAGAAGAATCGGAAGTGACAAGCAGAATCATGCACATTTGTAAAAAGGGAGTGGAGGCAGGGATTAGGGTAGTAAAGGCGAAAAAGTTTTATTTTGCGAATGGAAAGTGAGAATAACGGCGAAAATGTGCATGAGCAGAGTGCCTAAAAGGAATGCTGAACGATTTCCTTGTCTTTTCCTTATGCGTTTGTTGTAGTCTCCGTGGATGTTCTCACGGCAATGTGTCTCCGTCACTTTCACTCCTCTGCTGAGTCCCGAATATATAGTCCTGTTAATTTGATACATCCCTACTGTACCAGGGTGAAATCAAACTTGATTCTTCTTCGTACACGATGATAATACGGGATGATGTTGGGAACTTTGAAAGTTTCCTTTAACACTGCAGAATAATAAAAGCTCAATGGCTCAAAGTTGTGCGGAGAAAGCAATAAGACGAAATGACAATCTAAAGGGAGGTTATACATACCGTTTCCCTTCTCGGTAGGCACTTCCACACATTCCCAAGCGTAAACTCTACGTACGGGAATGATGACAAAGTGTGGAAAGTAGGAAAGCGAAAGAGTAGGTATATCAATAAAAGTTTCATTTTCAAAGGAATTTCACTCTTTTCCAGGCCTTCCACTTTTGTACTTTTTTCACTCATTTTTGCCATTCAAACATTTCACACTTTTTTTATTTACCAAGTTTTTTCCGCTCCTTTCTTCCTGTGTCGCTTTCCCGTTCGTATTCCCTCTCGCGATCATGGGTAGGGATGCCGCAGATGCTCTAAGCAAAACAGAATGAAGAAAATAAAACGAAAAAAAGAATTACCCAAAGAGGAAAAAGTGAAGGCAGAAGTCTGCACGATTCACCCGCTTTCATCATAATAAAGTGTGAAAGCGGAAGAGTAAAACGTGATCACTTACCCTCTTCACTCAAAGTATTTTCCCATTCCAGGAAAAAGAGATACGAGTTCTTTTGAAATATTCCGACTACTAAATTATCATGCGATAATGAACTCTTCCTCATTACTAGCTTTACACGTCCTGATTGGCTGTAGTAGTGTATAAAATCCGGAGCTGATTTATTCAGTACTTGCAGAAATGGTAGCATCTTACAACTTACACGTACGCCCCAAATCAATCTATCTTGTAAATGTATTGATTTCTCTCGTAACTTAAGTAGAGAATAAACCGTTAATATTGTTTGAAAAGTTTTTTTCTTTGTGAGATGCCGATGCTATATACCCTACCCCAAGCTCTTTGCGCGCACGGTAGAGTGCTCATTTTGGATTTATATTAGTTTCAAAATTTTCAATTTATTAAGTGGTTTGCTAAGTTTTAAAAGTTGCCCAATTTCCTTTTTTTAAAAGGCAAGTAATGCCAGAGAAAGACTAGTGTGGGAATGAAACTGTAGACTGAAAAACTTATTTTTTTCAATTTTCGGAAGAACGCATTCCAGCATATGAGCTGGCTAGAGGAAATCGCTTTTTACTTACGCCATTATACCACTACCTTTTTTATAGCTGAACCTTCAACTATGTGACAAGTAGATACCTACTTGAATTGAATTGCAAATACGGGATGCGTAGTAAACATTTCTACGTCTGGGAATAGGTTGGGGATGGGAGTAGGAAAATGCTGAAAGGGGATAAAAACTTTAAAAATAGGGAAGGCATATTGAAATACTGTGAAAGCATATTCTGATTTTCTGGTTAATCGAATTGAAATGTAGGTATTAGAAAACGTTTTTGGTTTTGTGTGTTCACATTAGCCATTTTTTTGGTGCAAACGGAAAGTATCTGTTGAGTTGATACACTAGTGAAAAAAAAACTAGAAGTGTATAATGGAATTTGGCAAAGTGACCTACTCATGGAGTGTTTTAAGGGGAGGAAAACCGCAAATACTTTTTGATTGGATTTCGACACGATGATAAAATTTCTATTTGGGCAAAATTGAATTTGGATAGCAAAATAAATTCAAGGCTGTTTTATTCTATTTTTGTGTAAAGCACTTAGGCATTTCTTAGGTATTGCTTTTCAAAATACTACTTCATATTGAGTTGCAATTCCATAAAAGTTGATTCTCTTTCTGGGTTATTGCCTACTTGTATTATGTGTTGGTGCAGAGATGATTCCCAAAAAGTCATCTTTCTGTGTACTGCCTGCAGCCATAGGGGGCACACACAGAAATAGCAAAAACAAAAAAAATTGTTAAAGTAAACATTGCTATTACTGCAACCTGTCCTTATTCGCAGCACCAGTCAATTTGCCAAGTCCAGTAAGCAGTTGTAGAGTAACTGCAAAGATCGTTGACAGAACACAATCATGAAGTGAAGTAATGTTCAGGGAGTCTTTAAAGACTGCACATTTTCAATTTGGTGCTAGTTTTCATTGTCATATCGTTAGCTCAGAACAATTGTGCAAAAACTTTTAATGGCAAAAGCAGAAACAAGTGCAGTTTTCTCCAGGTGTCACAGTTGAAAGATGAAAACTGGGTTTCCTCTACTTTGGTGTGTAGTGGCAACGCTCTTTTTACAATATAATGCAAGTGCCAATGACTTTGCAAAAGCAAAAGCACTAGTCGCGAGTACAGTAAAAGGGTCCATCATTATATCGCCTAAACCTTACAGGAGTGAAGCAGATACCTACAGTTTTACCCTGATAATTTTGTAGTGGATCCCTTCTTTACTTTTAGGAAGAAAGCGATACACATGGGAAGTTACATACCTAATGCTGTACATACATAACACATAGGTAGTAATTCAAATGTAACTAAGTTTTAATTTGAAAATTCAGATAATTACAATGAAAGTATTGAACTTTTTCCCACTTTAATTGCACTTCAACACCATGCAGTAAGGACTCTTGAACATGAAAAGTATGGAGCTCCTTGTTAAAATTTATTACATGCTTTTGTTAAGAATCACCCAGCTTCATTATTGTATGATGATGCATTAGGAATGTAATCAAAAAATAGAAAGGTATGTGAAAGGTGAGAAAATGGTAATGACACGAGCTTTATTTTTAGACCCAGAATTATCTCAACTCTCGCAGAATGCTTCAGGTGCGCAATATAACCACCAACTTTCCCCATTTTTATTAATAATAATACTAGTGCAAATCAAATAGAGATTAAAGTACCGTAAAAAGGGAATGATGTTTATACAAGCACGATCTATTGTTTACACCAGCCTTCCTGTAAAATTCTGTTTACTATAGTGTAGGGTTTCGAAAGGCAACACGACTACAAAGTACAAAGTGATTCGTTACTGCACCTAATAGGCTTGTACAGATTTTGTCACAAGAGTAGTATTATTTTGAAGGTTTGGGGTCTCCTTTTCCCATTAATGAGGGAACTTTTGAATGAAAAATCTTGACATTATTATACGTAACACAAGGGGGCAAACAAAAGTTAAGTTTTTTGTTGTTTGCTTTGTTACGTAGCGCAACAGCTCCAACAACTTTCCCTAATGATCCTTTCTCCGCATTTCCTTTGAAATTATTTAAGCCCACGACAAAGGTCGCAGAAGGTGAGGATTTGGACAAAGCCGTGAAAGTGAAGGTGGAAAATAAGAACAACGAGTAACACTAGCGCTACCAGCAGTGGCAGTGCTCCCAAAGTTCCTTTTTTATATAGGAATGCGGTACAGTTAATAAATTATTGTGTGGCACAGGTGCAACCATATCCCAACTTCCATCGGGGGTGTAGGAGTAGTAGTAAGCATATCATAAACCTCATATAACCCGATCAATAAACTTTTGCTCTGTAAAATGAGACGGTTGATTGAAATTCCTTTATGAAACTGGAAAAAAGCAGAGAGCGAAAGCTGGAACGAGATTCATATCTACACACTATAGGAATGGCATTATGTAAAGTTACAAAAAATCGTGGATTTTTTTCTTAAAGTTTAGTTTTTTTGGACTAATCTGGGTGGTGGGAGTAGCGGAAAGGTTTATGTGACTCTGACTGCTTCGTTTCACATGAGTGAATATAAGACACAGGAAAGAGAGCGCTCATAAAAGGGTTTACGTTCTAGGATTTCTTTTTCCATTATGGATGGCTGCAATAAATAAGTGCTTGCTTGTGCAGCGTAAAAACCTGCCTTAAAAGTAGATTTAAGATCACCCGTCCAGTTCCTTATGAACTTTTACTTTAGGCAGCACCTTTACGTCTTTTTACTATGCTCTAATTTTATGTCTAAAAAGTTTTCTAATTGAATACAGGTTAGCTGCATAATCGTATGAAGGTACTTCTACTAGATTCACTTAACAGAATCTACACCAGAAACTGTCGATGATTACTTTATAAATTTAATTTTTTGACAGTAATAACAGAGAAAATGCTCCTGTACGGTTAGTTTCCTCTCGTTCTCATAATAACTACCTAATTAGTAGGTGCCATGTAGCTTTCATGCCACATTGCTGAAGAAAGTTAAAGTCCATAATATTTTGTCGTACTGACAAGTGCCTATAAAGAAACAGAGACGATGCAGTCGTAATGGCGAAGATAAAACAAACTATTCGACATTGTTTAATGATTAACTGTAGTTACCAGTTGCGCCCCATGTTTTGCTACTCTCCAATACATACAAAGTTAGTAATCAGTTGAGGGGTGTATAGTCAGCAGTGTTATCATTTGCGTTTTTCTTAGATCTTCGCTTGCATGGATATTCTCAAAGAAGCGCAAATGATGCGTGAAACTCTTTCGAAATTTGTCGTGTGACTGTGTGACTATGGCCGTTTCTCATCTAGCATAAAATGTGAGGTGGCAGTGAGTACTTCATTATAATGGCACTTGTCAGCTCCACTTCAGCCGTTTCAATTCATGCATGAAATGAAACTTTTAAAGTTGAACTCGGTTTTATTTGACCACATCAAAGGGGGAAATTTTCCCGAGGCATTAATTTCTACCGTTTCAGCTTGACTGTAGAATGGGAATGATCTTCTCGTAAGACTGAAATGTGTTTTACATTTGATAACAGGCACAACTCACTAACCTTTCTCATTCACGCTTTCAACTGTTTACACATACCTACCTAGTTATATAAGAAAGCCAACGTAACCGTAACCTTACGCCACGCGGGCGCGTACAGACTTGATAATAGTTGAAACCCCGACAAAATATTATAATGGCTGTGCCAACCGCAAAGGAAAAGTCGAAAAGTGCTCAAAAGTTTTAACTTTTATTCTATCTTCCTGTCCTCGTCGTAACAATACAGCGGCGTATTTTTTCAGCTGTGAAGTCAGAACTTCTCTGCGGCCTTAGTTCTCCAAAATTTTATTCAGTTTCCGGTGAAAAGAAAAATTGTTTGAAAGGAGACGGAAGGAAAGAAACAGTTAAAGCATAAAACGACATAATAACTTGTCTAACTTATTCCGTCGCATACATAAATGTGATCTTTAATGATATTTAGTAGGAAGTTTCTGTCGTCTTTTCAATACTACTTTAAATGAGCCTTTTCAGAGGAAGAAGTCTGAATAAAAACCAATCCACCCACCCCAGACACTAATGCTAGGTCGAGGCAGTATATNCATACATAAATGTGATCTTTAATGATATTTAGTAGGAAGTTTCTGTCGTCTTTTCAATACTACTTTAAATGAGCCTTTTCAGAGGAAGAAGTCTGAATAAAAACCAATCCACCCACCCCAGACACTAATGCTAGGTCGAGGCAGTATATAATCCGCTGACGGATCAAATCTAAAACGGAATTTGCAATTCATAGTCTGGGTTGATGGGCAATGTGAGACATTTTCTGTATTTTTGCACTATATTGCAAAGACAAGGCAATAAATTCGTAAGGGAAATAAAATGCTTATGTCTGTACTCTCACGTTTCCCATTTCCCTGAGGTACTTGCCAGTTCGGCAGGCGAAAAACATAAATTAAAATCATCTACGAATCATGACGCAGCGCATGAATGAGCTCACTAATGCAATATAAAATGATGAAGGATGGAGTGCATTGCAAAAAGCAAAAAAAAATCGTCACGCAAGACAACGTCAAGAAATCCACTATAGGCAAGCAAAAATGCATTATCCGGAGAGAAAGCACAACTTCCCTGTTTCTACATTCTACTCAAGGTACAAAACGCACTCAGCATTTAAGTGGCAGTTCATA
Source organism: Acrocyrtus sp. NNG-2020 (assembly GCA_027744115.1). NCBI lineage: Eukaryota > Metazoa > Arthropoda > Collembola > Entomobryomorpha > Entomobryidae > Acrocyrtus > Acrocyrtus sp. NNG-2020. The sequence continues at coordinate 1,194 of JAHZND010005844.1, read as the reverse complement.
TTACCCTTTTTTCTCCTGAAATTGGAATGCTGCTGCAAAACAATAATTTCATCATTCTTCAATTTCTAAACTCTTACTTAAGTAAGGTGCATAAAATGAAGACTACTTGATAGAAGTTCTGAAATGGGAGTGGAAGTACTTTCCTAGTATCTAAATGACTTTTTTTTTCAACCTGCCATGATAGCAAGAATAGCAACACCTGTCAGATGAAAGTTGATACAGTGCTCGGCCTCAGACAACAGCTCATTTTTTGGGAAGATGGAAAAAGTTTTTAATTGACTTTGAAAGTGACTTAAGCGGAAAGATTACGAGTCCATATCAGAAGACAAGATGTGACTCCTGCTTTTTTGGCAGTAGCTTGCGTGGGAGAATCTCACTTTCTTTATTAATCTTGATCGTGGTGATAGCATGTAGAAAACTGTTTGTGCACTATGGCGAAGGCATCCACTAGACACTTTTTTTATCTTGGTTTCCGCTCTTTTTCTCTCCTGTTTGCTCAAAGTTGTACCTGTTATTACAAAAAAGTCGGTGTTTCAGTGAAAGTATATTATTTTCCGTCGTACGTCACTTTTAAAGAAAATTCTAATTTTTAATAACGGGAGAAAATTTATGAGCTAGTTTTGTGAGTAAATCATCCCCCACTACAGCAGCACTTATAAATAAAGACGTATTTGGAAGCATCTTTTAAAAGTGTAGGACTTTTTAAAAGATTTCTCATTAGCAAATTCTTCCTGCGGTGAGTATGTACAAGTTTACTACTTACAAAATGGCTTCTCTCAACGTCATCCTCATTTCTGAATTTAATCATTTTTCTTTCAATTGTCCTATTTTGTTTTACTACTTCAGCTTGCACTTTTAGACTTAGACTCGCTTATTTTCTTCAGTTAATTGGAACTGATTGTAATTTTCCTTACGGAAGTCTTCATTGCGGACGAAACAATCAATAGCAGCACTAAGCACTCTTTTGTCTTCCTTCGCCAATGCAGTAATAGCAAGCTCTCCACATATCTAAATATATATGCAGGGTTAAGTAAAACTAAAGGACGGGGTACGACTTTCCAATAAGTTAAATTTAGTAGGACAGCTAGCGTTCCGCATTTATACAGAATAGAAAATGAGTTATAGAAAAGTTTTGCCTTTTTCTGTGTAGAGCTACACACGCTCACTTCCCAATGTGAGATTCTTTTCTTCCGG
>JAHZND010005843.1:0-10600 GCA_027744115.1 Acrocyrtus sp. NNG-2020 | reverse complement strand
AAAGCTGCTGATGTAGCGGAAAAATGCAAATCAGATGGCAATGCAGAGCTGGTGATTGCTGCTGACACTATGGTGGTTATCGATAAAAAGGTTATGGGAAAGCCAAAGACTTCAGAAACTGCAACAGAGATGCTTAAAGTGTAAGGAGAAAACAGTGAACTTTTGATCCTGAAACTATGTTTTTTAATTAATGGACTCATACCCATACCCGTGCCTATAGTATGGTTCTCAGAATGGATTGTTTTATTTAATGTTTGATGCTAATAGACATGACTGTAACCGACTAATTTTTCCTATATGCAAATATTTACTTAATTTTTTCAGATTAAGTGGAAAGACACATGAGGTGTACACAGGAGTCGTACTTATCTGGCCCCAGTCGGGTGAAACTATCAAATTTTGCGAGGTGACAAAAGTAACGTTCGCTAGCCTAAGTGAGGAAATAATTTCCGGTTATGTCGCAACTGGAGAGCCCCTGTAAGAGAATTTCACATTAAAAAATATTCAAAATAGGAAAGGAAAGTCTTTACTTAAAAATGCTTTGCTTATCTGTATCTTCAACCTTTACAGGGATAAAGCTGGCGGATACGGAATTCAGGGTATGGGCGGCTCTATGATTGAAGGTATTCAAGGAGATTTTTACACTGTGATGGGATTTCCCTTACATCGATTTTGTTTTCATGTAAATAATCATTATTTAAAAATGCAAACAGATTAAATCAATAATAAAAAAATATTCCAGCAGCTTCATTTTGCTTTGCCTACATTGATTTGATTTACTTAAAATTAGGTTCAGCTGCTAATTCATATCATCTTCATTTTTTCAGCTACATGCTGCCTACATGCATTTATGTAACATGTTCTGTATGTGAAATAGACCAAGAATTTTTAGAATATTTCTCTACGTGCATTTTTATACACTCAAATTCTAACAGTACCATCACCACTTTCTGCAATGAATCTGCAAATCTGCAAGCCCTCTTCTCTTAATCATTTTGCTCTAGCTAAAAAAGGACAAGATGAAGTGGATGAAGATGCATTTATCCAACTTTTTTGCACGCACAAGTGAATCCTCTCATTCCCCAGTAAGTTGAGTGGGCTTCGCAGCTTTGAACAGAGTATCCCTGAACCTGATGGGAAGAGAAGGAAAACACCGATCTGTGTTCTCAGAAACTGCATACACATAGCAATAGACTTCTCCAGGGTCACTGGTCTGCTGCTCTTCTGCAGCAAACAATATCAACAACAAGTTGAAGTTAAACGTCGAAAAATAAACTCAGAAAGTTTTATTTTAGGATTTGTAGGTTTCGTGCAGGAACTAAAGTTTCCGAGTAGTGAAAGTGACTTTTTGGAATTGGTTACGTAATCCAGGATAAAGTACTGAGGTGTTAAAAATTTAAAAGTGTTGCTCTTTAAATTAATTTTAAAATCGGTTATGAGTGGGAAACATTTTATTAAACATTCGTTAAGTTTAAAGTAGTTTTGCGAATCGGGATAGAGAATGTACATTTTTATGACCTTAAATTATGAAAATTAATGAAACTGAATTGACGTTTGGATGCGGGTATCAACTAGGAGAGAAATAAGAAATGATTTTAAGTCTAAAATTTAAGTGCCCTTCTATCGTCGCAGATAAATTGCTGTTATTGTGTAGTCTTCTAGGAGAGGAATAATAATACGAAGTAATATTTTGTATGTAAAGCTCCCTTCAGAAACTACCTAGTCCATGCGTTGCACATTTTCTGCTTAATTTGATTCATGACTGATAAATCATGGTTGCTCAAATTAAAACGCTCAGTGCCAATATATGCTATTGATGTTTCTCAATGTGTAGAGTTATGCAAAGAAATGACAGGGAATTTGTGTGTGGAAGCAGAACACTTTATTGCAATTTATTCCCAGAAATCGTAATTAAGCAAGCAACGGGCAAAAGTATGCCGAGAAGAAAGTGAAAAGCGCACAAATCAGGTAAGACCAAATTATTGACGTAGCATTAGCATTCCAGGTAATACTATTTGAGCTACATTAGCACCACTTTTGTTCATATTTTAAATTTATCTGCGCTTTCGCTGAGGAAATTATTTTATTGCAAAACAAAAACAAAATGTTTAGCACGTGATTACTGTCATCATGATATGTGTTCATAGGTACAATGCATGCCTGTCTTGTTCTGTTAAAACTGTATTAAATATGTAAACTGCAATAACCTGACAATGAATGATGATGATGTATTACATCTTATTGATCCTCTTATGATTAACATATCAGAAAAAGCAGACTCACTTTCGAGCAATTAATGAAAATCACAAACTGTGAAATTTTTAGTCCTGTCACTAATTTGCACTAACTGTAATGCGTAGATAGGTAATTAAAGTAATTCGGTATAGGTAGGTAGGTGCTAATACTACTCATAGGCATTCCAAGTAAAACGTGGCAGCTCCTCACTTACATTTAAAGATATTCCATAAAAATACACGCCATAAATCTTCATCTGATGACCTTATTTATTCACTCTGCTGGCATTTATAGTACCTCATTGCCTATCAGCAAATTAAGCTTCTTATTTATCGTCACATTTGGTTGATAATCTTTAATTAGGAACTAGAGCTAATTAAGAAAGTGGAGACAGTCGCAAGGGACAGTCTTCTGCAGCCAAAGTTGAGCAGCTTTGGAATTTTGTAGGGTCACTTTACATAAAAATTTACATTTCACATCTTGTGAGCTCGCAGCGTATATTGCTTGCGAAAAGTGCAATTACCTAGCTCATTATTTTCACGTAATGCCGTCTCAAGAGTGTGCAGATTTTACAGGCTTATTGTAGGGATTATTTGTTCCACATCTGTTTTCAAAATTACGCCTTTCCCTTTGTAGCGCCAGGCTGGGTTGTTTTTATTAGTCATTGGAGAGTAATAACATTAGAAAAAGTAGGGAATCATCCAATCAACGATACATATACAGTCGTTGGCATGAATTTTGCTTGAGTAGAGTCTAATTAGGTTTTTTAAAATGAATAGAAAAGTGGGTGACTTGACACAAGATTCAGGATCACATTCAATTCAATTACGTAATATCCAAAGACACTCCGCATGCATCGGAATAATATCTCTAAATAGAAATTGCTCGTTGAGACAAAGTTTAACTCAAGCACTTTTTACTGTACACTTTGTAAAACAGGGTTGAGCGTGTGGGCATGCATTATTTTATAAAAATCAGTCTGCCTCTTCACATCAACATCATCATCATGCAATGAAAGCGTAGAGCTTAGTGCTTGACCTTTTTTCTGCAACGAAATACACCGGGCATGAAGCAGGTCTATTATATCTGCTCGTTCTCTCTCTTTCTGGGACATGATTTATGGTGGCAAAGTCTATTCAAGACGGGAAAATGAAATGGTTTTAAAAAAGACTTTATTCGAGGAAGAAGAAAGTTGATTTATTTTCTTGTCTGCCACTCTTCTTCTTCCACTGCTTTGTGACTTGAGTTTGGGTTCCTCCGTTTGTGTCATGGTGGCGGTTAGGATTTTTGGGATGCGCCTGGGATGATTATAGTATGCTCCCATTTCTGTTTGTTTTCCCTTTGTCTGAGTAATTTTTTGATAGGAGGAAGAGTTCCTGAAAAAAAGAGATTTAGATGTGCTCGTAAACATTCATTATTATTTTAGAGGAAAGTTTCGTGGACTCTTCCACCCACTGAAGCTCCTTCTGATTGATGATGGCAAAATGGAGTCCCCTTTTAGTGGAGAAGTAGGAAGTAATGGGAGCACAAAAATTTGACCTTTTCTTATCAAGAAAGACAACTCCACCGTAATGATGGTGGCGGTGGTGAGGAGGGCACCCATGTCCGGTGGATGACTTCAATCTTGATACTTGTCGGTTCGGTTTATCTTCTCCTAGCCATTCATCCACCATTCCACCCTAGCTACCACTGCTAAAATGACTAATATGAAATTAAATGTAAACCGAAAGGGGCTGACGTGGTTGAGGCTGAGACTGACAAAGGAAGAGAAAGAGGATTTAGCCTGTGAGGCTCATCCCTCCATAGTGTAATCTAGAGGTGGAATGAAAATGAAGGTGGGCGAAATCCTCGCTACTACTACTCTCCTGCCAGCTTACTTGCTGACTGCAGGAAGACAAACTATGCTGTCTCATTACTCTCATGAGTCCATTTTGTGCGTAGTGGTTTCTCCTGATAAGCTCCAAAACGTGAAGAAAAGTAATTAATTTGCTACTATCTATGATCACGTTTTCGTAATAAAATTCAGAAAATGGAGTTGCGCAGTTTTACGAACTGATTTATTAAAGTGATTTTAAATATGTCGTAGAAGAGCATTATGCTATTGTTGCTGTACAGAGCATAAGTGTAAATATGTATATATATAATTTCAAGACTGCAAAATATTACGCAGCCAATTTTAATTAAAATTTAACGACCATTTTAAAAGTTTTTTTTTCTATAAGGGCCGAGTTGTAGCCAGCATTACGAAAATGCAATTTTCGTGCTCTATCAGCCACGTAATCAGTCTTATCTCCTGTACAACTCCTCTTCGATTACGGCTTGTATTACCCGTACAACTCTCCTTTCGATTCTGAAAAAATCCCCTTTTTACAATTACCATTACTATTGCCTACTTCTTATAATTGAAGTTTGTTATGAAATCTGTAGATATCCTTCTGCTAATCAGTGAATCGGAAGAAACTTTTTTTTCTCCAGCAATACGGTAGACTTTTTACGCAATTTCCAACAAGTTCTGTTTTGGAAAAAACTCTGGCGGATATTGCTCCCTTCTAAACTAACCTATGAGAGGGACGAAGTAAGGTGGATGGCTTTGCGCCATCGACTTGCGATTAGTTAGAGGGAGAAGGAAACGTTCAGAGAGAAAAGTCAAGTGGTAGACGAAGTAATAAGGAAATCAGAGCGAAATCAGTTTGCAATTTAGAAATGTAACCGAAAAAGAGATTATTAGCATGATGGGCTTAGTTTTACGGGTCGTTTCCCGAATCTCTCGATCTTTAGAAAGTTTTCCAATTCTCCGTCGCTACTTGATACAATCGAAGAGATTCTTTAAGGATGGAGGATACGTGAGTAGGGGAAAGAAAACTCAGCAAAGTATAAGCTGGAGATGAAAGGGGAAATGTTGATCGTCCTTTCCTCCGAAATCCAAAAAAAGTCTTCTCCGAATTGGGAAAAGGTGTGACGGATAAAGGCAACAAGGAGCATCGTGCTTTCTTACAAAAAAAGTAATCTTGCTGGTAAGAGCATGTCTTTAAAGTTCGCAGGTTAGCAACTTTGAACAGTTTCATTTAGTAATGCGAGCTTTTTTTAAAAAAAATTCATAGAACCAAAAGTTGCTCGAAAGTGGTAACAGATTTTTTTGTATCAAATTAGTTTGTTTTCTATGCTCTGTTCAGTTGAACGGTTTTAATTTTTTGCCTCTATGTAAGCCTTTCTGCGTATTGTATCGAAAATTTCAATTTGGTTTTTTATGCAAACGCCTCCGCTCTCAACATTCACGCTAAGCAAATCACACAAGTGGATTCAAGGATGTGGAAAAGATAGATTTCTCGTGTTTTTATAGAAATCAAGTTTGAAGCGGTGGGATTTGCAGTGTGCATGTGCAGACTACATTAAGCATTAATGAGTGTCAAGTGATTAGGAAAGAGGTATCTTATTGGAACTTTGTCAAATAGGTACAGTGTGCAGTCCCATTTTTTAAGAGCCACTTTGGTCCTCTTCTGACTTTTTCGGATTAGCGGATGCGGTGATCCGTGAATTAATTCTGATTCAGTCACAGCTACAGAGCCACGGAAAGATTTTCTCCCCTTTTCTGTCTAGATAACAAACAGCTTCGTTTCAGTTTGAAACCGTGGCTCAGTGAGTCTTCACAAAATGTGTGCACGTACACATGTGAGATGCAAGGACTGAGAAAAATGACACTTGAGCAGTGCCAGTGTACAACTTGCTCCAAGCATTTCCGAGCTTTTAACATATTAAGTTCGGTAAGGTAAGCAAATTCAAGTTGACGTATTTGATTCATAGAACTCCAAAAATTCGATAGTACAATGTATACATAGAAAATAGAAAAGTTTACTTTTTTCACTTTCAAAAAATGTATCAAATTTTACAATCTTGCTTCAATGCAAGCGGCAGTCTTCTACCCAAAAGGAAGAACTCTTTTGTCATATTCCTCATAATCGAACACCGTTTTCATTCTCACGGTGGTTGGTAAACTTGTGTCGCAAGCGAGCAGGCTAAAAGTGTAAACTTATGTAGAAAAAAAGAGCTAGCAGCTGTGACCACGACCACTGAGAGTAAAAAGACGGAGTACATTTTTTACCCAGAAAAAAGTTGTATTTTATCCTGTCAGAATTGAAAAATTGGATGATCATATTCAATGCACGTTTTTCAGTTAATGCTTGTCACATAAAAAAGTAGAAGGTCGTGTAGTTGTTTTTTTTCTTCAAAGAAGTTTTCACTTGCAGGTGGAAACTATGTTTCAATGAACAATGAATATATTTGCCGCAGCGGTTTTGTAAGTAGAAAAGGTGACATAAAGCCCATGCGTTTACGTTTCACACTGTTTCACATAAAAAATATTCCGCCGCAATCGTCCCTGACAGTAAAATCAAAAAACATTTTTTTACTCTTCCCCGCTCTCTTAACGATTTTTTGTTTCGTGGCCTTTCCCGTTCCAGCAAAAGTGCTTGCATGAAAAGACGTGTGTGAAGTTACAGNCGATTTTTTGTTTCGTGGCCTTTCCCGTTCCAGCAAAAGTGCTTGCATGAAAAGGCACGGTGAAAGCTATGTGGCGCTGCTTATTTTCCTCAAAGTAAAAATGTAAATATTTTCCTTACTATGTTTTTCCCTGTGACCGCACTAGGAGGGAAACCCCTTTGCACATAATCCTAATAAATCTCTGCTAGATTTCCGCTCTGAAGTTGATTGTGTGAGAGCGTGACAGTTTCGAGCTGTTCAGTTTGCCCCAGTATGAACGAACGTCCAGCTTTTTCAAATTAGTTATAGTAGTATGAAAGTAATGGTGAGGCGCTATCACTCCAGTGGCAGTGGCGATGATAGCATAGATCACCGAGGTATGCAGTGAGAATGGACATGGGATATATTTCTAATTTCGCGGAGGGAGGGAAAAGGTGGGCTCGAAGTTGACAGGAGTCATGAGCACATGCCAATGCTACATACATTCTAGGGACCCGCAGGCTGTATTTTTTTTGTAGTTTTTGTACGTGTTTCATTTAATTTCGTCAAACTGAACTAGACAGGGAAACCACACTAAAATACCAGAGAAGATGCTCTAACATTGATAATAGCAAAATGGATTATAGAAACGGTTAATCTGTCGAAATAAAATTCTGGCATGCACGTACTTTGACGCCAAGCCAGCGCCTCAATACATTCCACTCCATCCTGTGATGGTAATCAAATCAAAGTTCGCCTAACAGTCATTTCGCTATATCGATTGTTTTTCTTTCATTAGCTGCTCCCCGAATTAAAAAGGCTTTTACGTGGATAGCGATAGCTCATTGTAGGCTGGCTTGCGGTTCTCATTATACCTACGATTTTTGGCAGTTGATCAGTACCACTGTTGTCGAAACACAGTGGGAGTTGCAGTGAGAGAGGAAGATAAATCCCAAATTTATTTGTCTGAGTGGATTTACGTACAAGCACAGAAGAGCTGTTGGTGCAAAACCAAGCTAGGCTTAATACGGGATTTCACGGCTTGACACACGTAATGAAATGACAATAACGGGGGGAGAGGGTGAGAGCAGATCAGGTAGCTTTACTCCACTGAGTGTGTTACCAAAAATCAATCCTTCCACAATTTAAAGGCACTTTGCTCATACACGTAATGGAATGGTATAAGAAAAAATGCCATGAAATATTTTCCATTTTCACAAAACTGAAAGTGTTTTGAGCACTTCCTCCCTTTAACTTTGCGCGATAATAATGCATAAGTTTTTATTAGCTTTGTAATCACCAAAACACCATCGACCATCTTAGTTTCCTGTTCTTGATGGGATGTTTCTCTCTCTGGCTTCGTCTAGACTTGGAAGTAAAAGTTGGTGAAGTGCAAGCAATTACTTTTTCATAAAGTCCCTGAACCAAAAACGATATATGCTGTACCGGTGCTCAGCTCACATATCACATTTAGGCTACAAGGCTATTAATTTTTATACCGATAATTTAATGGGATTCAATGTGATGCCGTTGACAGTGCGTTACTCTCATTAGTAATAAATTCCCATTTTATTCCGGGAGCGGGATACCCATTATCGTCCAAACCCATTTTTGAGGATGTATGCCTGAGCCTTCTCATAAAAATATTATTTGCAACGGCGACATCACAATCAAAAGCGTAACGAGCCGTTAGTTTTTACCTTTTGCTAATCTCATTCCTTTCCCCGCTTCAAATCCTTTTCTCCTTCCATTTCCTTTCACGGGATTTATCCAGCCGTTGAAATATATTGACCGGAAAAATACCCTTGTGAGGAAATTCAAGTAATAATATTTTCAGAGACATGTCAACGGATATTTTCGTCTTGCAATTTTGAGTTCGCTAATAGGAAAGGATAGGAACGAAATTGCTTAATAATTTTTTCTGGCAAAATGTTGATTTGCTAGAGTGAAATGATTTCCTCCTGAAACGTGTTACGAAAGCATATTTCTTCAAAGTCGTAACCGGAAATTAAATGTGTTTCTGGTTACAACTTACTCCAGAAATTGCATTGATTTATGTACTCACCGAAATGATTCTGCTTGGAGAGAAAATGGTTCAATTACATTTTGGGAAAAGTAAAATGATAACTCTCTCGCGTTTCCATGTTTTGCTCGTGCTGTGAGCTAAATTTCATTCTTTGAAGATTATGATCTTGTAGTAGCGTAGCCGGTGTGTGACATCTGATTCCGGTGTTATTTTACGGTGAGCTAGACAGACTTGCTCCGGTGATGTTTTGTCTCTGTCAAATGCAAGAGCTCTGTTTTCTCTGTTTCATTAAGTTAAATTTCGTGGATTGTATATTGTATGAAAGTTATCTCTTCATAACGAAAAGAAATTTTCTTTTCAGTTAACTTCCAGACTAGAAAAGAAATGGTTTTTGCATAATTTTTTTATGTTCTTTCAAGCACACTATATATTTCTTTGCTATAAACGGAGAATAACAGAAAAAACTAAAACCGCTCATTCATTAAAAACTACTCGAAATCCACACAGAAAAGTTTCAGCGAAAAATAATTTTTACTCAAATACACTCATTTCAATTTACATCTCTTTTTTGTCCGCTTATATACAGTATCTAGAGAGAAAGAAGTCAGCTCAGAAAGTAAGGGAAAAGTAGTGACATTAAATTAAAAGTGGTACGAAAAAAAGTTAAAATAGGAGGATTTCTCCGTTTCCTTTTTTCATTCAGCGGAAAGTCCGCCCTAAAATAGAAAATCTCATTTGAATACACATCTGGTGAAAGGATAAGTGACAGCTCAAAGGAAAACGCTAAAATTGAAGGAAGGCGAGTGCAGCACACCCATCTCCAATCTACAATTCCACCGTTTTCTCCTTTCTCCTTGTGCGATGCGAATGGCGATGAGCTTTGTAGTTGTTTCCTTCTTTTTATGTGCTCTAGCCAGATGAAGAAAGATACATTTCAACTATTTACTGCCGCTCCAAGCAAGTTACTTGATAAGCACATGATATCCCACGAGATGGGCTTTCTCCTAATGTTGCTGCCATCTTGCTCTGACTACTTTCTCCGTATTTACTTTCATACGAGAGCAGGTTGGCAGAGACATTGTAATTTTCCGTTTCGTCTTCTTCTCCTCCTCTATTTAAAACTCCTGTCAGCCCAGATACTTTCACTCCGCTCATATTTGTTTTGATCAAAACTGTCACTTGTTCTCTCCTCCTCTTCCTCCTCATCGTCTCGGAATATGTTACCAGTTGATTTACGTTGATTTCTTCAGAGTCCCACAAAAACAGAGCCGCTATAAGCAACTTTTTTTTGGGTGTGCACATATTTATACACCCTCTCCGTTTGACTAGGGTTAATTAAAATTTTGGTGGTGGGAGTAGTCCCAGTTTGCGAGGTTGTTTGCGACTTCCATCTGCTGTGATTTTGAAGGGTAGAGATGAATGTTTGTGGTGGTGGGGGATGGGACAGGAGTTTGTTATGGAGAAACACGACGAAAAAGTTTTTTCTTTCTCCTTTCCCTACAATACCGAGAAATTTATTTCCACTTTTTGAAGTTTGCTTTTCATATCAGACTGATTTAATGAATTTTTAAGGTGGCCTTTTCTTCCTATTTTTAGTCTCTGTGTGTCTTCGCTTCTTTTTTACCAATACTATTCGTTTTGATATTCTACTCTGACTTCCAATAACATTAATAGTGGTTGTCAAGCAAAGAAAGAGAAAGGAAACTGGTCAAGTACTTATTTTTTTGTTCTTCTGGGAACACCTATCAAAACCACACGGCTTCCCATACCCACGCCAGTTTTTTTTCGGACGCAGTTCAATAACCACTACAAAATATGTCCAGTGGAATCATCCTGGAGAAATGCCATATCATCGTGTTTCTCCAACTTTTTCATATTTGCTCA
>JAHZND010005842.1:0-12673 GCA_027744115.1 Acrocyrtus sp. NNG-2020 | reverse complement strand
AGCCGTACACGCTCTGCAGATAACTGCATTAAATTTAGTTTACTCCAGTTAGCAGCAACGTCAAAGCCGTGGAATTGTGAGGTTAGGATTGAGTTGCTTTCAACAGCGCTAAGTGAGATAAAGTTGAAAAATATTTTACTTTCCCTCACTCGTAAGGAAATACACGTTGCGATGGCAACTCTGAATAGTATACCCTTCTCAACCTATTGGCATCATCCATCGTCTGTAAATCAAACGGAAAATCTCAGAACGATATTACCCAGTGACGTATCTGTCATTCAAGTGATTGCGGGAATTAACCTTTTTTGCCCTACTTTACTTAATATCTCTGACTGCCAGAGTGCAGAATTGCAATCGAAAATCATTTCAAATCCATCTCCCTTTCTAGTTGGCATGATATTCGGGAAAGGGTTGGGAAATAAGATTTCTGTTACGAATCTAGCAATACTGTTAGCAGAAGTAGAAAAATCCAAGGAAGGAAATCACTTTCGTGTCACTTCAGTGAGAAGCGTAGTTCCTACAATGCGTCCGTGTATTATAAAAATAAAAAGCAAGTGGGGTGTAGAATTTTTGTGCGCAGTCCTTCTAAATTCCCCTTCAAAGCTGCAGCAATATGAGGCAATGGACATAGGAACATCTCCTTGGGGCCAAGCTTACGCGTCCAGAATATCCTTTCAACTACTTCAATGTCAAAGTGGAAGAAACAGATTTAGCATCCGAAATCTTTTTTCAGTAAAAGCCCGGGAGTACCCGGAATTAGTTCCAACATATATAATGGTTCATATAGTCACAACCATTATAGGAAACTACAGTTGCTCCCCAAGAAAATATGTCGGGAGAGTAAGTGTCGTAACTCCAAGACTTCTATTCCGCGCTTCGCCTAATTCAACCTTGGTCAGCTACCCCATTCAAATTAAGGATCGATGGAATGGACTTCGCTTTGTTACTTGCAGTTATAAAGGAGTGGAAAAAGTTAATTTCCGCAACTTGTATAACGCATACGACAGATATTTTTGGATCGTATTATTAAGCAGTATGCTCATCTTTTCTTGTACTTGGAGACTCTTCACTGTGCTACGAAATATTAATAAGGGTACAAATATTGTGGAAGGGATTATGTGCCTGTCAAAAGTTGTTTTAGAGCAGGGCTCAGCTACCAGCAGACTTGAAGATTTTTCAAGTCGTGTTGCATTCTCGTCACTTTTACTAGCTGGGATTGTTATAAGTAATGGTTACAAAAATACAAATGTGTACCACATGGTTGCTCCATTGAAGCCCATTCGGTATGAAACGTTTAAGGAGCTGGTAGAGAGTGGAATTAAAGTTTACACTAATGCCGACTGTCAACTTGAAAGAATGAGTGATCTACATCTGGTCATGAACAGTAGTAGCGAATTGACATTGCGTCACGTATCGGCAGGCCACTATTTGATGTGGGCTAGGAAGAGAGATTTTTTTGACATAGCTTTGGACTGTCAGTCTTCTGTGTATTCAGAGATGTCCGAGAGATATGGACCATATTGGACATACTCTAACAATAGGGTTGCTGATCTGACATATAATCATAGTAGCATGTATTCCATAAATATAACATTGTCGAAAGTTTTCGAATGGTACCAATCAGCGATTGCCAACAGAAGTCGTAACTCTACTGGTTACTCCAGCGAAACCAACAAATACAATTTCAATAATGCAAGCCTGTTTTCAAGTAAGTTTGCACAGTTTGAGTCCCAGGTTATGTACGAAGAGTTAAAAAAGTGTGACAAAATGGCGCTTCTGTTACGTTCAGAGAGTGCCAGGCATTCCGCAAAATCCTTTCGGAATTATAATGTATACATGGGAAAGGAACAGTTTTACGTTACAGTGTACAGGTTTTATTTTAGGGGAAGAATTTTTAAATCGCGGATACTCAGATTAGCTAGGTATAAGGAATCCGGAATGATGCAAATGCTTTTATCTATGCTCGAAATTGTCACGCCAGTGGGACGGGCAACCAAGGAAGGTTCCATTTCAATGGAGGATAAACATCCGGCCGGTGTTTCAATGCAGGGAAGTATTTTAAGTATGTTCAGTCTCCTTATAGTTGGGTTAGTAATTGCAACATTAAGCTTCGTTGGCGAAGTAGTTGCACTCACAATCAATTTAATAAAATACAGGTTTGCAATATAATATACATACATACTGTAAATAAAATATTACATGCAGCTACTGCCCAGCTGAGAAATTAATTCATACAAAAAATTTGATTGCTAGTTATAGTTGTTTGTGGTTAACGGTGGGTAGAGTGGACTGTATATTTGGTGAGATGTGGACTGTATAAATATGGTTGATAGTATGGTTGATAGCAGGGTAGCGGTTTGGTGAAAGGTCGATATTGGTAAATTTCCAGCTCTGACTTCACTTTTTGTTGATTGGATAGGTAGATGAAGGTTCAGGGAACAACTGGTGAAGATTGCACGATTTTGTGCGCAAGAACTTTCGAGTAAATTGAATTTGAAAATGACAAAGATGCACTTTTGAAATGGCACAAAAAAATGAATGAATGAACTGGGAATTGAACCCGTGAACTAATGTGTTGAAGGCAAATGGCGTAGCCTAGGGACCAAGAATTTTGCTTTGATGCAAGCCAAAATAAATGCGAAGTTATTCTAAGTCAAGTGGTAAAATTAGTTTATAACTAGTTGTGAGTTTTAATGTTTCAAAAAGGAACTTGGAAACTGAGCAAAATAAGATATTAACAAGTGGAATTGGAATGATCGATCTCTCTTAATTGTTGCTACTACAAGAATAAAATGCCAACTCAAGACAAGTGTGGCGACGGGCAGACTGAAGATTACTACTGAAGATTACCTGAGTTGTTGCTCATTTTTGAGCTTAAATAGTAACAGATTTTTGTGGAAACAAAATACAGTGCGGCATACGGCCATAAGTACAATGTATAGATAAAAATAGCTTAAATTATTTAACATGGCGAAAAGTCATTTACGGGAACAAAAGAATTACAAGTACCCAAAATTCACAATATGCATAATTGACAAAAAGCACATCTTGGTATGGCTAACAAAGGAATCATTTTTACTATATATTACGCTTACTAGAGCAAAGTCTAAAATTACATACAAACGTTGCATCGTACACAATAGTCTGGGCTAGTACCTTATTCTTTTGCTCTAAATTATTGTCCAAGGGACAAAACACTCCCGGGCCCTGACGCAGTCAGCAAATTACCAGGAGAAAGTATGAGGAACAAGGGAAAAACTTATTACAACTAGTAACAACATAAAACCAAATGTTCTATTTACTGGAAGCTGGTCAATTAAAATAAAAAAAATGGAACTGTTTGAGGGTTTAACCTCGCGTCCGTATTTGAAATGAAGAAGCTGGAAACTGTTTAGGAGTATTAATCCCGCGTTCCAATGAGCCACCAGTAAAAGACAATTTGGACGTCACGTGGTGCTGGAAGGAAAAGAAAAAATGCTCATACTTGCTCGTCAAAAAACAACTTGATTTGGAAGCCGAGTATCGGCAAAGGTAAAAAATGTTTGAAGTGCGTGATGCACTAGTCTTACGAATACTCAATAGACTAAACCATCTTATTGAAGTCAAAATAGAATTGGCGACGTGAGCTTAAAGATGTTAAGAAGGGTACTGATCTCTGGCAGCAGATGACCACCAAAGAAAAGCTTATATAGGCGCGCCCACAGCTGGATAAATGCCATTGGTTGCATCCGAAGTGGAAACTCAAGCCAGGTTTTGTGAGGCGTTTGGTAGGTTCTTCGAGTTGTGTAGTTCTAGAGGCCTCCTGTGCAAGTTGAAAGACATCTTTGCTGAACCTGCAAGTGAAAGAAGTAAAATGTTTTGCTGGATTAAATCCTCTTCGGAAGTGAGCGTCATGGCCACGCATCCAGTTCTGTTGTTGAGGAGTTAGACAAACTTTACAGCCGTTCTTTGCTTTCCAAGCGGGTGGCTGTAGTTGTCTGTGAGGTGGCACAATACCTTGGCATTGGTATTGCTGATGTAGTATCTGGAGAACAGGAGGTGGTAGTATTTCAGCTAGGGCGAAATGACGTGGATGCTTTTGATACTGCTGAGGAAGTGGGAGTATCTGCCGTCTCCGCTGAATGTAGGTCCCCTCTGATAGGAAACATGAGTGCTTGTAAGGCACAACTCGTCCGTTAGTAAAAGACAGGTTTGCCTCAAGATCAGGAAGAGGTGGAAGCTCTAGTAATAAGGACAGTTGCCTCGCTTGCTTGCAAGGGTGACAGACAAGGTAAGGATTACTTGATTTGCTATCATTGGGTATAATGTTTCGAACCTGATAACGTCTGTGGCTGTCTGTGACTGCTGTCTTGCCTAGCATGATGCTAGACGAGTTGGGTCGGATGACCTGCTGCTGGGACAATGAGTAATTTCCTGGCTTGGGCAGGAGTTCAGCATAATTGATAGGGGACCCATTGACATGTGGTCCTTGTATGTGGCTAGTTGAGAAGTGGGTTGCTATGCGTGGCGTCTCCTCTGCTGCAGGCTGTAGTCGGGATGATTCCACACTTACAAGATTATTAGTGAGTATTAGTGTAGGCCTTACGTGAACCTTTAAGTAGGTGGATGCTGCAAGGGACGGACAATGTGTAGGTTGGCTGGTCCACCGTGTGGCCACCTCAGAGTGTTCTGGCTGGTCAGTGAGAGCGGGTTTATCTGGCTGCTTTGGCTGATCTCCATCGAACACCACCGCTGATTTGAGTAGCGAGAAGAACGAGTACGCAACGGGTGATAAGCAAGGTAATGCCGGAACATTGTTATCTGTGGTGGAGTAGTGACAGCCGTTGTAGAGCAGGTCCTCCTGTGATTGCCAGCCATTAGGTAGACTGGTGTCGGTAAGTGGGTGGAGTGCTGATGACTCCGGTGGATGAATAGAGCGTGGTGCCCTTGTAGCTAAAGACTGACATGGTGATTGCTCAGGGATAATGTAGTGGACACAGGCATTGTTTCGCTGCTCCAACTGACGCAGTTTACCCCGGGGATGGTACTTCTCCTCACGGTTGTGGAAAGCTTGCTGGCTGCCACAGACGCCATGCGAGGAAGTTAGTGCATCCCTGTTGGATGATGAGCAGGAACCCTTGTCGTTGCTTGTAGACGGCTGAATTTCCTGCAAGTAAGAGATCTGGACCTTGTCAGTGGGTGTGAGTTGGTAGAGTTTTGGTGACTCCACATTTGCAGATGAAGGAGGATTGTCGGCTATGGTATCAGTTGACAAGTCCTCAAGTGAATGGTAACCGTGGTACAGATCCGTGCGTGAGGTTGAGAGGAGTGCTGGTGACTCCGCCGTTGCATGAGATGAGAGACTATCGCCAGTCCTGTCGGTGGATAGGTCCTCTCGTAGAGGTTTGCACTGGGGCAGGCTAGTGCATGACGTCTGATGGAGTTCTGGTGACTCCGGAGTAGTGGTCGAGGTACTGTCGCTGAGGTAGGCAGCAGACAAGTCTTTCTGTGGATGCCAGTTTGGGTACTGGTCAAGAAATGAGAGGTGGTGGAGGTCTGGTGCCTCCGCTAGATGCCTGATTGACTCAGGGTAAGGTTGAATTGGACGACAATCGGCAACTCTGGCCATGGGTAGATCATTCGGTGAGTGCCAGTCATGGTTGGTAGGACAGTAACCGACGCCTGTGGTTGACACGTCCTGCTGTAATGTCCAGTCTTGGTACAGGCTGGTTGATGTGGGGTCGAGGAGTTCTGCTGACTCCACTGGTAATCTGGTTGGCCCAGGTTGAGTAAGTGAGTAGGTGCTGTCCACAACGCCGTCGGTGGAACAGTTGTCGAATGGATTCATGCCTTGGTACAGGCTGGTGAATGAGGGTAGACTGAGTTCTGGTAACTCTGTTGTTTGACTGGTTGGCCCAGTTGGTGCTGATGGGGAAGTGCTGTCGCCGATGCTGGCGGAAAAACAGTCTTCCGTTGCTGTGAAGCCTTGATATAGGCAAGTAGTAGGAATTTCGCTGAGTATTGGTAACTCTACGAGTTGCCTGGTTGGTCCAGGTTGGAGTGAGAATGGGCTGACTGGCGTGAATTGCTGCAGTAATGTAAGGAGTTCTGCCATGATAGCGTCAATTCGGTCGTCCAGTTCCCAAATCTGATTGCTGCTGTCTTCCGCTTGGGTGGGTGGACAGGTGTACATGATGTGTCGATGAATCTCCAGTAGTCGGTTCCTATGCTGTTGAGCTTTCTCAAGGTGAGAGGAAACTGCATTTCTTGGCATAGTTGTAGTAAAGTTTTGTATTTGGTTTTCTAACCTTGTAATTTGAAGGGTTTCCGTGACGAGGTCCTGCTCAGCCTGGTAGAATGTAGACATCGTGTTGCTGGTTCAATCCAGGGTACAACACTATTCGGTTCGGAAGGATCAAAATGTTTTGGATAAGGTGGGTAGAGTGGACTGTATATATGGTGAGATGTGGACTGTATAAAAAGTGGTTGATAGTGGTTGATAGCAGGGTAGCGGTTTGGTTAAAGGTCGTTGTTTTGGTTAAGGTGGGTAGAGTGGACTGTATATATGGTGAGATGTGGACTGTATAAATATGGTTGATAGTATGGTTGATAGCTGGGTAGCGGTTTGGTGAAAGGTCGATATTGGTCAATTTCCAGCTCTGACTTCACTTTTTGTTGATTGGATATGTAGATGAAGATTTAGGGAATAACTGGTGGAGATTTCACGAATTTGTGCAAAAGGAATTTTTTGTAAATCGAATTTGAAAATGGCAAGATGCACTTTTCGAACGGGACAAAAAAATGAATGAATCAAGTGAGAATTGAACCCGTGAACTAATGTGTTGAAGGCAAATGGCGTGGCCTAGGGACCAAGAATTTTGCTTCGATGCAAGCAAAAATAAATGCGAAGTTATTCTACGTCAAGTGGTAAAAATTAGTTTATAACTAGTCGTGAGTTTTAATGTCTCAAAAAGGAAATTGGAAACTGAACAAAAATGGTAAAAAAATCAGATATTAACAAATGGAATTGGAATGATCGACCTCTCTTAATGGTTGCTACAATAGAAAATAAAATGCCAACTCAAGACAAGTGTGGAGACTGGCAGACGGAAGATTACGACTATTGGCAAGTGACTACTAGAGATTTTTTTGTTGTTGCTCATTTTTGAGCTTAAATAGTAACAGAATTTTGGAAACAAAAATACAGGGCGGCATACGGCCATAAGTATAATGTATAGATAAAAATAGGTTAAATTATTTAACAAGGCGAAAAGTCATTTACGAAGACAAAAGAATTACAAGTACCCGAAATTACATTTGCATAATGGACAGAAAAGCGCATCTTAGTACTACGAACAAAAGAAATATTTTTTACAGTATTTTACGCTTAACTAGAGCAAAGTCTAAATTACATACAAAAGTTGCATCGTACATATAGTCAGGGCTAGTACCTTATTCTTTTGCTTTAAATTATTGTCCAAGGGACAAAACAGTGATCATTTGCGAGAGCTGTAGCGAGAATGTAATGCAAGTGCTGTCAAGAGTAAGCATAATTTCAGGAGAGAAGAGTGGATTGATAAGCAAAAAAACATAACCCGACGAGAAACTTTCGTTCTTTCATCCAGTCCAGAAAAGTATACACATAGGGCATATAAGTAGAAGCCTAGGTATGTAGTATTTTTCATCTCACATCAGATCATCACTATCTTCATATACCTGGTTTTCATTTATATGCAAAGCGAAGCGGAGGTAGTAGTAGGTAGGGAACAACTTACTTCATCATTCAAGGTCAGTCAACATTGAAATGACTTTTTTTGCCGGTCGTAAGGCAAAAAATTGAAGCATTCAATTGTAGGTACATAGGCGTGAAGGTGATATGTTTGCGGGAGTATGATTGGAGCGTTCTGCGTGTCTGTCCGTAGCAGCTCTCTCTCTCTCTCTCTGGAGGGTATGTTATTATTGAAAGTTGAAAAAATCTTATAAAAAACAAATAATGTACGTTCTGAGTAATCTACGAGTGGAATAGCATTTCTAATTTGTTCACACAGCGTAGGTAGCATTGGAAATTTTTTAATACTTTGTTATTCTATATAGGTAATATGTTGGAATTGGAGTAAGAAGTTTACGGAAAAGTTTTTTTAGGGTTAATGTAGACTTGAAGGGTTTTTATGTATGTATCCCTATCCGTGCTGAGTTCCTTTAGTCCAATAATTTACTGACTAGATGTTTTCTTTCTACTTTGAAAGATTATTTTAGCACGTATTTTTTCATTTATTGTTGAAATTAAACGCGGTAGTAGGATGCGCTATAGAAGTTACGATTGTATAAAATAATGCTGCTAGGGAAGGTGAATGTACAATGCATTCGGCAACTCATGCAATTACGTATCCATCTATTGTTGTGCGTTTTACGTATGAAGTTCTGTGAGTGCTTTTTGTATGGTTTTTAAGGGAAAATCACAGGCATTTGGATATATACAGAACTGGTACTCTACAATTACAAAACAGTCCTGTCATTATTATTTTCATGCTGTAGAGATGTAATCTGTAAACTTTTTCCCTTGATTGTAGTTTATTGCACTGTGACCGGCTCGCGTTTTTCCTTGGTATTTTTTAAAAAGAACTTTTTAGGATGTCTTTGCGATTTTGCTGATGTAGTGGGGCTTGCAACAGCGCTCACAGAAGATAATAAACTGGCGTTGTTTTTGGTTGATGAGGATTGATCATGAAGATGATAAAAGTTTTTTTTAAGAAAAAAAATGTGTAGGTACTCCCTCTCTTCCTTCCTTCCTCCAGGCACTATTACGTTTTAACATGTCAAGGATTAAGCCTGATTGCCTATTAAGATTTATATTAGAGAAATAGCGAAAGTAATGCGTAGCTAAACGAATGGGTTTTTTAGTTATGTTTTGAAACTGAGTTTTTGAGCAAACTTTTATGGATCAGCGTTTCATAAATAAAAGAAAAATACTTATTTCGGTTTACATTAAATCCGAATTTTGTCATTTATTGAACCTGTGCATTTGCTCCTCGAGATTCGTAAAGTATAATTAGGGAAGTTGAGAGCACAAATTAAGTTTAGTAGAAGACGTTCTTTCGTAACTAATTGAATGAGATCACGAAATAATGATTAGATAGCACACTAAGCATGCCTACATTTCTTATTTAAAACTTTTCTTACTTAAAACTTCGAATTTTTACAGATTTTCTGGAAAAAACCTACTGTGTAGGTGAATTATACATTATCCAACTCTGAATGGACGTTCAGCACGACATGAATGAATGCGAGCATAATTACTATAATTTGAAAGGAACGTTTCATCTGAGAACTTTTGCACAAAATAGAAATTAAAGTGTGTTGATCTCAGTCTGCAGGATATTTTGCTTGGAAATAATCAGTTCTTCTGTTCCATGATTGTTCATTAGCTCATTTATGTTTGTTTTTACATGCATACCTATATGGATGTAGGGGTGCACTCACAGTAGAGTAACAGTCCACTCCTTGGATATTGTGCTCATAAACTGTCTTGCTGTGAAAAAAATTTATTGCAAAGTGTGTATCTGTGATCTGCTCTATGTAGCTGAATTCAGTAGAACAATGCTCCTCCACTGTTTAATTTGGCTCGTTTCCATCTCATAACACAAAAGATAATATATAGCGTGCATGTAAGTACATGTATAAATAGTTCCGTTTTTTAGTACGCGTATACAGCACTTGCACCACATTTACGGATGAACACCAGTGAAATCACTACTGCACTAGCCCATATGGAACCCATTTTGGTCTATCTAAAAAGGTTTGAAAGGGCTGTTTTCAAGTTTTTATGGGAGAGTGAAAATTAACTTAAATCTACTAGAATGGATTGACTAGTCATTTGACCTCGTTAAAAATGACGCGACAGGAAGAAGCTCTGCCTCACCTCTTGCCTTGACGCTTGCGGATGTATAGATTAGCACGGGAAATCGTACTAGCTGTAAAGTCAGAACTGGTAGTGCCAGTGTAGCATTTCATCTTACATTTACTCAATTCTCGGGAATGGAAGATAAATAGGATGTAGTGGCTCCTGAAACATGGCCATTTAATTTTGCACAATGGAGCAAGTAAACCCATCTTTAACCTCATTGCAATTTTGGGTGATACAGCTAAATAAAGGAGAAAGGGGAGGTAAGTGCATTTCAGAAATGAATAGATTCTGTCCGCTTGAGTAAATTGGATTACTGCGCCGATAAAGTGTGAAAACACAAGATAGGATGAGAAGGCCGTTGCCTGACTGCATGATAAATTGAAAATGGAACTTGGACAAATGTACGTCAGTGTAGTACTGCTCCGAGACTATAATCTAATCACACTACTCAGACTGCAGATAGAAAAACCAACACCCTCCGAAATGGTAACTTTTCGGCAGCAACACTCTAGTACTAATGTCATAGTCATGTCATGTGGTTTCACCTATTATTTATATTTATTTGGTATTTGCTCTTAATCATGGAGTTGTGCTAAACTTCAGGAAAGGCTTTCACTAGAAAGAAGAATCGAAAGCCGATCTCAAAACGCTCTCTGCTTTGCTGGCAAAGTGAAGTTCTGTTTGCGATGACATGCACGGATACAAAAATATGCCTTAATTGCATAAGCGCCGCTCGAATCTGGTAGTCAAAAAGTCTGCAGATAAAAGCGTAAACAGTTTTGTCTGCCTTTTAAAAAACTATTTTCTGTTGCGAGCTGGTGATCTTCAGTATTTTTTCGTCTTCTGAGTAGGCAGTAGGCAGTGTGATGCTTGAAAGGAACATTTCTCTTACTCTTATTTAATCCCGTCCCCTCACCTCACCCAGCCCATATTACATCTTTTTCAGTATCGTAACAGCACCAGTCAGTGGTGGTATATGTCAATAGTATAAAAGCTTGTCAGACCTTCTTCGCTGATGATGATTAGAGTGAGCTGGGGAACATTTGGATGTGTTTATAAAGTAAAGTAGTACAAATAAACAGGACAGAACGGTTTAAGATAGGCCATGTGTTGGGTTGGAGTTAGTAGAACCGAGTAAATGTTAAGAATATGAGCAAACAGAAGTTCATCGTTCATATGTATGCGAAAAGTGTGATTGACTGGAAAGATTTTTGTGTCTGAAATGCAGAGCATTCTGAGTGAAATGAACGAACAAGTGTAATAAAATGCGAAGCAATTTAAACAAGCATTTTTGCTTTGATGCTGCTGAAGGTTGTTGTCAGTATGTATGCTACCGATACTACAAATTGCTATGCTGTGCCTATACTCACTTCAGCTCAACTCTTTTCTCTGCATGTGGATTTGGATTTATATAACTTTGCCGTATTTGCCACTTCACTTCCGCACAGTTTAACTTTTTTATGCATTGCCTTGACTTCACTTGGCATGCATTCCATCATACCATCATGAACAATGTATTATTCTTCTGTGTTGGCTCTCGATATCGTATCACCATGAGTTGTGTGTTTTAGGTTAGTTATTCATTATGCCAGTCACTTTTAAACTCTTTATCTGAGGTTAGTGATTTTTTCTCCTATTTTTAAAATTGTCTCATTTGATCCCTCACCACCGTGAATGCTGCTAGTAACCTTTGTTTGTTATATGGTAGTAATCAGTTGTCAGTAAGAATACATGAGACATGGACTATGAGCGAATGTGTGTAAGACAGAAATGAATTAGCTCATTGTCAGTTCCAGTTCACTTGCATAATTAAGATAGGATGACGAGTCGAGGACATTCAATATTTAACATGAAAGTTGATGGCGATAAATGATGTAACAGGCAACAGTAGCCAATTCCGATAGCGTTGACATTTAGTCGTTGAGTGCACTTATTTCGCTGCCGTTTCTAAATTGCAAAAGGAAAAAATGACAAAAATATGTCGTGTAAGCAAAAAGAGATAAAAATTACAAGTTTATTTTTGAAGGAGGACGAATCCAGTCAGCCAAGCGTACCTTGTTTTTGGATTCATTGTGAAAAGAATTTTTAGCTTTCATCAGAATGAAGTAATGCAAAAGCAATAAATCACAACTTGTCAGCCCGTCTTTGCAATTTAACTGTTGTCCATTTACGTGCAGATTTTGTTGTGTGCTAAAATAGTGTAGCGTTTTGTAGAGACAAATTTAGCAAAAGCAGCTCATGGTAAATAAAATATTTTTTTGGAAATTGCAAATTATCGCTAAAATAATAATTGTCGTAATGGATGAGTAAAAACTGTTAATTACCTGTAATCATCATCACTCATGATCATTAACATATACCACGTAATATTGCAGTTTGCACTTGAGCAGTCAGAAAGTCAACTTTTAACGTAACCTTTCTCAATGGTTGTCCATATAAGTGCAGTCGCGGAGTCATCTCCGTCTCGCAAGGTAAAACGAAAAAAATAAGAATCCAATGAGCCAATGAACGAAAACGAATAAGGTGCCCTATCATTTCCCCACCTAATCTAATCTGATGTCATATTCAATTTTATTGCTCTGCTCATCATCTCTCAAGCCTACTTGCCAAATTTTGAAAACCGCGTGAGTGTTCCGTTCCTGCCTCACTCGAGTTCTTTCTGGTCGTATAGTTAGTAAATGCGCCTTTTCCATTATGCTAGAATAGAAACCTACAAGATGACTCAACAATAACCCCTTCTATATTTGCTTTGCCTTCTTTCAATACAAAGTTTCCATCACTTCAGAAAAA